>PVHY01009761.1:0-54797 GCA_004024945.1 Uropsilus gracilis
CTTTCTTACCTCCCTTCACCCCTTTCTCCCTCCCTTCCTTACTTCCTATAATATTTTTAAAATCTAGGTTACAATGGTTTTAACTAGATGATTCAGAAATATGTTTGCACTTCTTCAGATCTATGTTCACCACACCACGTCCATCACCAAAGCATCCATAGTTGCCCACCATAGTCCATTACTGTCCCTTTCCTTATCCCTTCTTCCCTTCCCCCTCTTGCTCAGCTAACCTCTACTCTATAGTCAACCTCAAATTCTATGACTTGTTTTGGCTTATTTTGTCTGTTTCTTTGTTTTGTTTCTCTATATTCTCCTTCTGACTAATTTCAGTGAGCATAATCCACTCTAATTTCATCCATGTTGCCACAAATGGTAAGACTTCTTTCATATCCCAGTAGTATTCTATTGTGTAGGTATACTGTATATTCTTAGTTTACTCCTCTGTTGTTGAGCATTTAGGTTGTTTCCATATTTGGATATTGTAAATACTGCTGCAGTAAGCCTGGGAATACTTATATCCCTTCCAATTAGCGTTCGAATTAGTGTTCAACCAGAAAAGTTTTGCATTTTTCTAGTTGATACCTAGGAGTGGAGTGGAGTTGCTGGAACATATAGTAGATCTGTTTTTATTTTTTTGCAAAACCTCCATACTTTTCAAAGTTACTTACAAATTTATCAGATTTACTGACAAGTATTTAAAATCTCTTGAGAGCACTTATTATTAATTTTAAAAAGTCACACATAACTCAGAAAATATTTACATTTTTCTGATACTGTTCAAAATGGTTGAAATAATACCTAAGAAATATACAGGAGCAAACAGAATGCCTATCTTTGTCAGTTAATATTGTTGAAATAGAAATAGAAAATACTGCTGAATGTCTGAAGAAGTAAGAATTAGAACAGATGATGCAGTGTAGGTTGTTTGCTATCTTGATGTATAAAAGCTTGTATATTGTCAATATGTTTCAGCTTTCTACATTCTGTTTCAATAATTCAGAACCTAAGGAAATACTTTTAATTTCTGTGTGTGTTGAGGGGAGGACTCTCCATATGGGAAAAAGTACTGGAAATAATACACCTTTGATAACTAAGCTACTTTGTTTAAAAATATTATATGGAAAATCTAGGTAAACATGATCACTGAGAGAGAAATAAGATCACATGCAAGAGAGCTTTTCTAACAAAGTTAAAGCCAGAGGTGCACAGAATGTGTTAGCTTTATAAAAACAAGACTGTGAGAGGTAGTGGAGTCTTTATAACTCTGTTTAATGAGGTGAATAGTACCATGAAAGTTTTTTATAATACATATTGGTACTTGTAAATTCCTTATAAATTATCTTCTGTCAAAATAATAAAGGAATTGTTGAACCTAAGAGTGCTGACATGACCTTTTCTAGGGTGACAACCTAGGATGACTTAGAAAATAGTTTTTTTTTAATTAAAATTATTAAACTTTTATGAAGCACAATAGTGGGGGGAAAATATTGTCTAATTGACCCATGAAGGGTATGACCAATTGAGCTGGAGTGGTTTGTTTTCCCAAAACCCATTGCTCTGAGTGGTGTTAGTGCCTCCCTCCTCACTGCATTCCCACACTAGCCTGTGTACATAGCCACCCACCTATCTTTCCTTCCATCCACCCATCTGTCACCAGGCCTTCTAGCATATCTGTATTGATCACTGACTAAATAGTGGGTACACAATACAGATAGTGAACAATCCCAATTCTCAGGAAACATTAGGGAACAGACCATTTTTAAAATAAATAAGATTGTTAGACTCATGGCATTCATGTCAAGAGTAAGCAAAAGAATAAATACAAAAGACTTTCACAATGCTGCACAAATGCTGCTCACTCAATTCTTTGCCCATTTCAATTGGTCTTACTGTTGAGCTAAACAAAATTCATAAGGACAGTAGCAGATTTCAAGTTTCTTGTCGGGATGTTGGCCCCTCCAACCCCTGGCCTCTATGGGTCGGGTTGGTGGGGGGGTGCACTCCACTCACAAGCATGAGAGGGGATCCCTGGGTGGGGGGAATGGAGGGTTGGGTGCAGTGAAGCAACATTTACCCCCTCTCTGGACTACTCCCACTCTAATCAGTCCTCATCAGGAACAAGAATTTGGTAAATAATGCAACAGAAGAAATAGATGAGGAAAACTATTTGAGTAAGAGCTTGAGAGACACATATCCTCTGGGTAGAACCAGAAAGACCTTGGAGCTAACTAAGGAACATAGGACTGTGAGACCAACCATGGAGACGACAACTGGTATTGCTCCAACACTATCATCTTTGGTGAGGCTAGGAGACAGAACTGTGGACTTAATAGGCCTTCAGCTAAAGTATTGCACACCCTCCTCTGAACAGAGGGAAGATGACCACAGAAATAAGGCAGCGGCCTGGCAGCTAAGCAGCTATCCATGAACAAGGAAATCAACCAGACGAACCTTCAATTGACACATCTCCCTTCCAGGGAATTTTCTCAAATGACAGTATGGAGACATACAGAATGGAGGAACTGGTACTACCCAACAAGCCTGGATGGGCTGTGTGATGGATGGAAGCTAAGACTGGAAATATAAGAAGTGTGGTCTACTGAACCCCTGGAACACTGAACCTCACCCAGGATAAGAACAAAGCTCCAGATGCAAAGAAAAAAAAAAAAAAAGATGTTAGGGCTAAATGGACCAACAACAGTAAAGAGAAAGGAGAGGGAAAGACCTGAAGGGGGAGTGGGGGGCATGTTCCCAAGGGGACCAACAATCATGCAGGGAGGAACAAATATGTATGATGCTAAAAGAAAATAAAAATTAAAAGAATGAAGCAAAAAGTTCCTTATTTGAGGAGATAGTAGGAACAGTGGTTCAGCCAAAGAAATTAACTGTAAGGATTTCTATGTAAGAGGGGAGATCTATATGTAATTTAGTGAAAAACTATATAGTTATTAAAGGAATTTAGTGAAAAAAGGTATAGTTGTTAAAGGAAAACAGGCTCTGTATGTGTACCCCAGTATGATGGTTTTATTTATAGCTGCAAGATGTTGCTAGCCTGTATAAATAGCAATCATAATGTTTGACTCCTGAGCACAGTCCCAAGCTGCTGCAGAACTAAGGTACAAAAGGAAAGTAAGAGGACTCAGTGGACAGAAAGGTTTTGGTGCTGATCACTAACAGATGCTGGTGGTGTTAATAACAGATTCCAGCTTCTCTACGAACTTGGGAAGTGGCCAGGATGACAGAATAGAGCATAGGTTCTGTGCTCTATATACAGAAGGTACTTTTTCCTTCTGTTTTGCTTTGAGATCAGAACAAAGAAACAATTAACTGGATCTAGAAGTTTTGCGAAAATTAAGTGACATTTTGTTCACCATAATTACAGGATTTACATTGTTTCCTTTGACAGTTAATCAAAAGGAAATGAAAATTTGCAAGTCAGACTGCCCCCATGTAGATCAATAAATAAGCTGCTACATTTAATTTTCTTCCTAGGACTTTGGAAAGCAAACTGAATGATCTTTCCAGAATTTTCCTTCACAGTTGACTCAATTGGTGCTGCCCTATATAATCACTTCAACCATCGTGCCAGTGGGTGGTTGTCATCTTCTAGAGAATTTCATGGCTTCTCTCCAGGGCTTCCTTGCATTTTTGATCCTAAACCCCAATTAAAGAACAATCCATTCTGAGTAGTCTCAAATTTTCTAGTATTTTGAGAGTTCATCAGAACTGTAAATATCTATTGATGTCTTCCCTCGTTCAAGAAATGATTTTCCCCCATGCTGTTGACCTTATGACAGATGGACTACATTTTATTTCTTGAAGTTTTGGCTAAAACTATTATATTAATAACTTTGTCCTCAAGAAATCTTTGAAATTACAAGCAGGCCTTGCCCAGGATGCTGATTGGAGTGGTGATACCCACCTATGGAGGGCCTTTGCACAAAAATGGAAACTGAAGAACACTGAAGAATGTTCCTTTTCTTCCATTCGGTTGCCTCTTAGAATTACAGCTTTTTAAACAGAACTTCCAGAATCTAGTCTCTCAGGCAATTCTAAAATCTTTTTCTTTTTTGACTGATTAAGTAGAAGGCCTTGCTAAACACAAGAAAAAAAATATGTTTTGCATTCTGCATGCTCACTATATTTATAATTTCCTAAAACTGTACCTATCTGCCAAAACTGTTCTGGCATTCGATGAGGAGATGCTATTTGTCATCAGAAAACTTCTACATAAATACAAAATATTAAAACATGTTTTTATCCCCTGAAAGGGCTTGTAAGACAATTAGACTGCCTTCGGTTGGTTTGGTTTGGAGTATGATTCGGGTCATCAGGAAAAGATTTCACATTCATTTTTTTTTAATTACTCCTATCAGTGAATATTTAATCAGAAAAATTGAAGCTATGTATATGAAAGAAAGGGGATTTAAAATTGGAAATGAACTCTAAAAGTTAGGGCTGAAGGGACAGAAGAATGGAGGTGGGATCATTGCCAGAGGAGCTCTTGAAGCTACTGCTGGAGGAGCCACAGTGGAGGTGGTTGTAGTTCAGGCTATGCATGCAGTGAATTGTGAGTGTCTGCTTCTGTGCCTCCTGATGCTGCTACTCAGACCTGGAGCTCCCAGTTATTTCAGGCTGGTGCTGCTGCTGGGACAGACAGCAGGACTGCAGTTCAAGGTCACCTGCTGTCACCACCACCACAATTCCCATCATGACAAGCCACTGGAAGTAAAGAGGGGAAGTAAAGTATCCTCTCTCACCCTCACACACCTGCAAAACACATGCCAGTGTCTTCCATTGGTTGGATCTTGTTGGAAGTCAGTCGACAGGATTCTGGGTACTCTATTTTGCAGGGTCTCCCTCCCTGCAAACCAAAGGAGAAAAAGAGTGGAACTGAGCAAATAGGCCAAAACACCTCATTTCTCTCCATTCAGAGGTGAGACCTGTTCTAGATGAACCTGCCATGGAGCAAAACAATGTGTCACACACACCACCCCCTTTCGGGCTTCACAAACGAGAAATGTGCACTTGGCTTTCTTTTCATTTCCCAAAATATGTTTCAAATTGAAGTGCTCCGTTTATTTAATGTTTAAGGATGTAATACGACTGGGGGAAAAATCAAGCAACATATCATTGGAGTGTTTTGGAGGAAGGTGACTTTTGGCTTATGCTTTTACAAAGATGATAGCTGACACCCAAATATCTTTCATTAAATACAGCGGCCTGATGAGATAGGAATTACTTTTATCATCTCAGAAGGCAGTGACTCAGTGAAGTCTTCAGAGCTCTCCATTTCTAGAATTAGGGTAAGCACTCTACCTAATGCTTTCCAGCCAGCACAAGGTGACTTTGTGTCCTGGGGTGGGGGGGGGGCAAGAGGATAGCAAATTTTTACTTATAACCCAGGTGATCCCTGGGTATGGAAAGAATGGGATTTATAAATAGTTTGCCAAAGTAATTTTTTCCCACTGTAATACCACTAGAAGCACAAAGAAACAGTATCCACTCCACTGCCTAGAAGTGCCCTTGGTGACTTTGAGAGTGCTTTGCTTGAATCGCCTAGGTATGTCTTTTTTAGTCTTCATTTGCTTCTCTGTCCTAATTTATTTCCTCCCACTAAAAGATAGTAAACACCTCAAGGTGCAAGGAGCACAGTGCAGTCATGGGGTCAGTTCTGACCCCACACAGCACCTGTCTGGTGCCTAGCACTTAAAAAGGACTCAACGAATGTGTAACCATTGAATTGGGGGAGTTGGAGGGTCCTGCCAGAGCACATGTTCCTAGTTCACTCATCATCCTTAGGCACCTAGATTGTTTCTATTATGTGGCTGATGTAACTGATGTACAGAGACAACTTGGTGCAAACCTTGCCTTCACTATCTACAAGCTGTGTGACCTTGAGAAGCTTAGTAATTTTTTGATAACTTGGAGATAGTTCCTACCCCTCAAGGTCATTGTAAGAATATGTTGGTTAATGTTCCTAAAGTTGTTTACACTGTAGCCAGCTTTTGCTAAATGCTTAGTAAATAACCAGCTTACAGTTGGATCATGAAATTAGCAAATTTAAAAGTCAGTTTGATCAGAGCTTGTAAACAATGCATTAAGCAATCAAAAAGAGAATTGTAAATGAGAGTGCATCCATAGATCAACAAGATAGATCCATTTTGTAAGTTGAATTTCTGTGGATTTCCTGGGGGGAATAAAGGATCTGGTTGAATTTGAAATCATCTGTATTTCCTAGGGCAAATATAAGCACCCTGATACACTGGGTGACTGTTACGGAATACCATAGACTGGTTGGTTTATAAACAATAGAGATTTCTTTCTCATGGTTCTGGAGACTGAGACTCTGGAGACCAGCTTCCTGCTTCCTAGCTACCTGTCTTATGGCGTCTTTGGACTGCAAAAGGAAAAAGGAGAGTCTGAGGGCCCCCCTCCTTTTTTTTGCTACAGTTCTAATCACACTCACTGAGGCTCTTCTTTCATAACTCATTTGCCTCTTGGGGGCCCCTAACACTGTCACGGCGTTTGGGGGGAGGCAACAAGCATTTAGTTCATTACAAGGGTTAAATCAGATTACCTGTGCCCTGCACGGTAGCCTGGGAGGCAAAAGGCTTGGGACTCGCTTGAGTTCGAGGGTTCGAGACTACCCCAGGCAACATAGTGAAACCCGGTTTCGAAATGAAATTGGGCGACCACGGAAGGACTTTCTGACTTTGACTTAAACACATATAGGCCTGCTTCTCTCTCTGGAGCAGGCTACCAGCAGTTCACATCAACAATTGCCTTCAACTGGAAGTAGACACACCTATCCGCCTGCTTCCCTCTACAAGCAGGCTGCAAACTGTTAACTAGCATTTTCACTGATCACCCCCACCATTGATATGCAAAGACCAGTCAGCTGCTTCTCAGCTCCCAGCTCCAAAAACTGCAGAAGAAAAACTTAGAAACACAGTTTAAACTCTTGTAGGTTCTTTCCACCATCCCCAGCCTTCTCAACCAAAATTCCAAACCATCATAAGACTGTCAGTGCAGACTAATTTATTTCTAACAAAGTGATTTTCTAATTGCTACAAAAGAAAACATGTAAGACAGACTCAGATTACTTTAACATTGTCCAAAACCTTTCTTGGCATTGTCCAAAGTCCTTTCCCAGATTGCCCCAAAATCCTCAGTCTCTCAGTGCTGATCATCTCACCAATGTCAGCCAGAGTTCCTCTCCACGTGTTTGAAGACATCTTTCTTTAAGGTGCTCCTTTGGCGTGCTCCTCGTTTTCCACACTGCCTTCTCCTTGTTGTCTTCAGGTAGCAGGAACTTCACGGTACCAGACTCAACCAAGTTCACTTTCTTTTCAGGCCTAACTTTTACACGGCCTCTTTCAGACACAAGTCAAACTCAGCAAAGCAAACTCCAACACGGAGTTCAAATCTGCAAACTTCTTAACTGCATTTACCACAAATGTTGCCAGTCTGGGTCAGCCATAGGCTACAGGCCCCCAGGCCCTGGCCAAGTCCACATGGCTCACATCTTTACAAGATGGCCAATTTCCATCTCTCCTCCATTGAACCTCTCTCTCTATCTCATCTCCATATTGGCCCTGAATCAGAATCTTTTTCTTTGTTTTCACATTCTTTATATACCTTGATTTCCCGCCTTCCAGGAAACCTGTTTCACCTTCTTCTTTCTGCATCTCCCTGAAGGGTAATTCCAGCTAAGGTCATTCTCACATTTTAGCATCTGTCCTTGAAATCTGCAATCTTAAACAGAAGACAAGGGGGGGGGGTAGCACACCCTATCAGAAATAGCAGCTGGACGCCGTGGAGGGTGCCTGTAATTCCAGCTACCTGGGAGGCTGAGGCTGGGGATCGCTTGAGTCCGCAGCACCCCGGGTAACTTGAGTCTGCGGTACCTTGGGCAAAACAGCGAGACCTAGTCTCAAAAAAAAAAAAAAAAAGTCAGATTACGTGTGTTTGCGCATGCGTACGTGCGTGCGAGCGAGTGCTTGCATGTACAGTGTTCACAGTCTGTACTGCCTCTGTAAAACTATTCTTTGGAGTTTCACGTGCAGATTTAACATGAGTTTCCTATACCCTCTGTGATGAAAATATTCCCATTTGGTTTTGTTTTCCTGTTGCTTTTTTCTGTTGCTGGCCATTTGCCATTTCCTGTTAGGAAATTGTTAGAAGGTTGGTACCAGTGGAGTGACTCTTAATATTGACCACATATTTTCAAGTGTATTATCTTGAAGAAGTTGAAGGTCAAGGGTCAGCTATTCTGATGTTTGAAGCTTTTGCTTAACCTGAAAAAGCAAATTTGAAGTTAGCTTTTTCATGCATCATGACACAACCAGAAAGCAGGTAAAGCCTATCCCATTCTTCAGCAGATTTTCCTTCTTTGCAGGGTGCATATTGTTTTGGCAAAAACTATATAAAGTAGACATCAATTTTCAGGAAAATTCTAAACTTATAATAACTGCATTTCCTTTAGTTTTCACATTCCTGAAACCTAATGCAAGTTGAAAATAAACACACGAGTCAATTCTCAAAATATCTAAAAAATTAGAGCATGTATTTTTCTTTTGGGAGACTTAAAAATGAAATGTCATACATTTATTCATTTATTCATTCATTCATCTACCCATTAATTTATTCATTTAACAAGCACTTTGTGAGCACCTGCTATATGCCAGAAACTGTCCAATCTGTGAGTGAAGAGTGAAAAAAATGGGTAGTAAATACCAATGAGTTCAAAAATTTCAAAGCTGAGTAATCTCTAATTTATTCAAAAGTACCCTAGCATTTATGGTATCTTTTCACTAAAGTAGGATTACAATTAACTGTGTGTAAAAGTATTGACAGTTAACAGGTGGAGGGTGGAAGATGGTTGTCTTCTAGACAGCCATCTTGACTTGAAGATCCTCTTAATAAAAAAAAAAATTATCTTCATAGTTATAATGGGAAAGGATATTGAATTAGAATGGTTCTGATTGCTAGTAGCAACCTAATGCAAGGTGATCTGGACCATAAAAGAGTTTTACAAACAGTAAGTTGAAAAGAGGGTGGTTTTTGACATGATTTCATCTGCAGGTTTATGATGTTAGAGAACCTCTGCCCCTTTTCCTGCAATTCTCATATTTACCAAGTCACCCAGATCCTCCCCTAATGTAGTAGGTTTATAGTTGGGGAGTGGGTTTTCTCTTTCCATTGTTATCCTGTGAAAAGGACACCACTGCTCTTCACCTCACAAGATATGATATATGGGAATCATTAGAACTATGTCAGTGCAAAGGGTTGTATAACAGTGTGTATTTCTTTTTTATGTTCCAAATCTTTAAAGATCCTATACAGACATTCATGAGTGATAGCAAGTGTCAAAAATAGCCTATCATTACCACATCATTTTGGCAAAACCCATAGAGGGAAGGATTTTAGAAAACTAACAAAATGCTGATATCACCATCATCATCACCATCTCACCACGCAGAAATTGAGAAGCTTTCAGTTTGGGACTGGACAAAGCTATAGCTGGTCAGGGATTTAAGTCTAGGTCTCAAGTTAAAGAGCAGAGGTCCTTAATACAACTCACAGGCAAGGAAAAAAACTTAAAACAAGAACAATAAAAAAATGAACAAATGCATGTTTTATATGTATAATGCATATATGTATATATCTATATCTATCTGCACATGTATATATATATGAACGATGCAGTGCTGACAAGCCTAAGAAAAATGGTACATTCTATTTTTGCTAGTGGCAATATGAACAATTGTAGTTGCTTAAAAATCTGAACAGAAATAGTATCAAAAGGACACCAGTTTTCATACCTATAACTTAGTAATCACTCATTAGAAATATTCAAGAAGCACCACCTCAAAAGGAAAACAGTAAATGTAGTAAGATGTTTATATGTTGCTATTTATAATAATAATTTAAAAAAAGCTCTAGAAGCAACTGAAATCCACAGCAATCAGAGAAAGGTTAAATATATGGTGGTGTAGAGTTCATTGGAATTTCTGTAGTAACTGGAAAGGATAAATATGGGGGCTTTGAAGGCTTTTACAAGGTATTCATTAGCCCACATTGAGTGAAAAAAGAGAAAAATCTTTTACTTCTAAAACCTTTGGCTTCAGGAGTTGAGCGCCAACTCCTGCCTGAACTATCTAAATCTACTAACTGTGGGGTAGCTTAGGCAAGGGCTGGGTGCCCTTGCCTTAGTCCCTGTTTTCTCCTATCTGTCCTGATGATCCTTCCCTAGTGGGGCTCCAGTGATGATCAAATGAGATTATTCACAGAGCTCTCAGCACTGTCAAATGCAAAGCAAGCGGGAAAAGAATCCCCCCTAAATAGCATTAGTACAACTGTATTTATTTTCTTGCTTTGTCAAATGAAAGGTTTGAAGAGAGCTTGAAGAGAAAAAGAGGGTAAGGGCCGATGCAACATCATGGGAGGGGTGACTATTTTATTTGGGGACATTTCAGTTTTAATCCTTTATGCATTTGAAATGGTGAAATTTAACGACAATTTTTCTAAGTCCAGGCGTCTCCCAGGGCAAAATCCTCATAGCCGGCCACGCCTCTTTCTAGCAGCTGGAAAGTCCAGTTCCGCAACCCTACTGCAGTGCTCAGAATGCAGACATCAAACCAGGCACCCACCACACAGATTTCAAACGGACCGATTGTGCCTTTATCCTTTGTGCAGCTGTTTTTGGAGAAGCTGCTGTTCTTAGATGCCTGATTATTCCACACCTGTGAGGATATAGTATTGCTCCCTGAGAACCAAATCATGTTTGAAATTTCTGGTGTCAGAGGTTCTTTTAAAAAATGGATGGCTTAGCGTTTCCTCAGAATGCTGCATTCACGGGAGGGGTCTTCCACCCGACCTGTCGGGAACAATGCTTCTTTCAGGCTGCCGACTGCAGTGAATAGGACGCTCTGAACCTCCTCTCTTTAGGGTCATTATTCTGAAATCCTCATTGTCGGCAATGCCCTCTTGGCAGCTGGACAGTAAAATGCATCTTTCTATCAATTCAGCCTCTGCACTTGTTTTTCCTTATTTGGTAGCGGGTTGGCCGAAGAAGCAGAAGCCAGCATAGCTACATTTTATTTCTGTGCACCTGCATTATTTATGCTGTCAGAAACTGAAGGCAAGAGACTGAAACTGTGATTAGTATTAGGCTTGGGAACCACAAGGAGAGGCAAAAGACACTTTCTTTTCATGTGGGTGGCAGGAAAAGAAAATCCGGAAAGAAGAAATTCTAAAGCATGAACTTTTAAAATGATCTGCCAATTAACTGCAAAGAGGTGGCATCTTAATCAAGTGTTGTGTCTGCTGCTCGGGCCCGGGTTCCTGGGGCTGGTCTGCTTGCCACACTAACTGGAGGGAAAGGTGGCCTCCTTAGTCTTGCAGGCTGCTGCCCCAGGAAGAACAAGTGGGGGGGGTCTTTCCTCTGGTACATGAATCCTGAGCAGAAGTGCTCAATTCAAGGAATTGAAGCTGCCAACAGTGTGGAAAGAGGCAGGACTTTCTAAATGTTCTCTGTGGTTGAGAGATGAAAACACTGTCTTCTGATTTTGCATGGAATAGAAACTTTCTGGAGACCAAGCCGTGATGAGCCCGGGGATGTGCCAGTTTCATTTTTCACAGATCCTTTTCAGAGTTTAATCACTAGATCATCTTCAAGTCTACAATTTTGTGAAGTAAAAATAAGCAGGTGGTTGACATATGGCAGCGAATGTAAGGTCTTTTGTGCAGTGGACAGATTATTTTTTATGTTTTAATTTATTTTTATTGATTATATATATTTTCTTACCTTGTTGTATACCCCAAAGTTCCCCATTACCATGTGTAGTGGACAGATATTTACCAACAACCCTAATCCGAGACTCTCCTATGCTTTAGTCAGGACAAGTTCTATGATTGAAGAAATCTGCAGATAGATGTCTAGTGTCCAGAAGACTGGATTTGCCGAGGTGGGGGGGTCCCTGTGGCCTGTGCTCTGTGCAGATTGCCCTGTGCGCTGGGGGCTGTGGCATGGTGGTCTTTGTGGCAATAGCAAGTACACTTGCTCTATAGTTAGCACCTACTGGATTTCAGAATCAGAAAAGTGATTTTGAAAGAACATTATTTTAAAAGTTTGTATTGGTCTTGAAATCAGATAACCCTATAGTCTAACCTACCACCAGCTCCCTTGTTACCTTGGGAACTTGATCCTTCCTTCTTTTCCCCACAGTCATTTCTCAGCACATGTCACTTACCCCTCTTAGCATTCTGCCATCCCCATTTCAGCTTCAGCTCTTCCAACTTACCAGGCTCCCTCTCATCACTGAGGTTTTAAAGCCACCATTTTCTCTGTTTGATGCCGCTAACAACCTCTCAATTGGTCTGCTCCTTCTCTTTCTT
Organism: Uropsilus gracilis; assembly: GCA_004024945.1. NCBI lineage: Eukaryota > Metazoa > Chordata > Mammalia > Eulipotyphla > Talpidae > Uropsilus > Uropsilus gracilis. The sequence goes on from PVHY01009761.1 coordinate 12,403, forward strand.
CCTTACTTAGGGTTCATGTCCTCGGGGAGCTTTTCTGTGAAATTCCAGATTGAGTTCAGTCCTCCTGGGCTGGCAGCAGATGACTCTCCTACATGACTCATTACTTATGAAATATCTTTGTCAATAACTGCAAATTCTGTGAGGCCAAGATCTGTGTGTTTCTTATTCATTGCTGAAGCCTCAGGTCTAGCACAGTGCCTGAGACACAAAAAGCTTTCTCTGAACAGGGTGTGTTTTCTAAATGAATGGATTGAAGGATAGAGGAATGAATGAATGACCAAAGCTAGATAGTCCCAAATGTCTTTTGCATTTTTGAGACTGGACACAATAATGCTAAATTAGTGAGGGACAAAAGTAAGCTGGTGTGTTTCTAATAGAGTGCATTTGCTTTCGAAACATCCACTCAACTATTTTTTATCCCTACAAAACTTGGTACATATAATTTAAGGGGAGAGAGAGTGCTTTTTTTTTAATTTGGCTTACTATTTCATGTTTTCATCCAGTTTTGTTTATCGAGGTACTGTTGGTTTACAATGCTATATTTATTTCAGGGATTAGAGTTTCAGACCTCTACAAATAGAGGTTTTCATATCATGGTCACCGTCATGACCATGTTCTGACCAAGCTCCGCTGTTTCCCTTCCTTCCCCTATATCCACCTTGCACCCCTCTTCTGGTAGACACAGAAGACTCAGATAAACCATCCCTGGTTCTAGATTAAAAGTTATATTTGCAGAGCCCACATTTAAATCTGAGTGTCTCCAACTTTGATGTGCATACTCTTTTCATTGTAACACAGTATGAGTCTTTGATGCCAACACGGTACACAAAAAATGAACAAAGTGTGATTAGGGACTAGAGATGGATTTTAGAATTGCTTCTCCATTCTTTCAACTGCAATTTCAATACAAGCACCACTAGGAAAGTATCTAGATTCTTCATTCTTTGGGGGTCTATTTCCTAATCCCTTGGTAGTAGGAGGAAATGTGTTCCCTGATGACTTGTGGAGTTGTCTTTAAAACTGTGCAACAGAGACAGCTATGGTTCTAAAACAATCTTTTTTTTTTTTAAGCAAAAGTAAAGATCCTATTACAAATTTTTCTCTAATTGTACTAATGTTGCCAGTGGAAAGTGACATGTTGATGGTGGAAAAGTGACATGTTGCAGCTTTTCTTTTGTTTGGGAAATTAAATACAAAAGGTGTTTTGTGAACCATTTTCTTACAAAACAAAATCATTAGCTTCAGATGAGAAATTATCTTTCTTTGAGAAAAGATTTTCTTCCAATTCAGGATAAGAGAGACCATTTTTCCTTTTCAAGTGACTTTTCTTATTCTCTTTTCTCCTTTTTTCTTTATCTTCTACTCCTCTGTGTCCAGAAAGACTTTTTTAAAAGTCTACATGAATTTTAAAAAATATTAGTTGAAAATTACTAGTTTAATTACTTGGAGAAATGAAGAACTGTCTTTAGCATGTCTTCTGTAATGTTTTTAAATACACTGCATTATATTTTCTTTTAAAAATATTTCTGGGAATTTTACAGCTTATTGATATGTAGCACTTCACTTGCACAAATTTCCCAATTTGGTTGATGGTGAATAATCTATAACAGTTGGGACTAGGTCAGCTATATAATAATCATATCTTCAACAAGGTAAAATTATGCCTGTCCCCTACCCACATGTAAAAGGAAAGCAAGGGAGCTGGGAATGGAAGCTTTTCTACAGGAAGTCTCCAGAACCCTCAGCTTATATCCATCTCTGGGAGATATAACCCCTTACTCATGGTCCACCATGGTGGCTATCAGTACCCCTTTCCCCCCAGTAGAAGAATGACAAGAGGAATAAAGAAAAGAATGAAAAAAAAAAGTTGGTTTGCACATTCATTTTTAAGGAAGTTTCCAGTAACTACACATGACATATCTATTTACATTTTGTTGTCCTATCCTTAATCACAAAGCCACAGAGCTACAAGAAAATGTTTTTATTGTGGGCAGCTATTTCCCACTAAAAATTCTATTTCTCTAGAAAGAGAAGAAAATGAGAATGGGATAGGGATAATGTGTGTGTGTGTGTGTGTGTGTGTGTGTGTGTATGGGTGTATGGGGGGGGTGGTAACTAGTAACTGTTGCCACAGATTTAATAGCTGCTCCTTTAGATCTCTGAAGAGCCATCATGCAAACACAAGGATTCAATTTACTCTTCTAACAAAAAAGAGCAAACATTGAGTCTGCTATTAAAGTGATAGGGAGATGGACATTTGACTCATTATAAGGCAGAACTTCACAACAATTGGACATCCACAATGGAAGACCTGACATTTTTTGTGGAGCACTAATCACTGCTGGAAGGTATTCAAGCAGCAGGTACTTAATTTTCAGCCAATTGCTCTGGGGCATAAATTGCTCCACAGTCTGATCCAATTAAATTCACCAGGAGCAGTTTTTGAGGCCAACCTCTGAGGTTTGTTCTGACCCCAGGAGAGCTCTTTTTTGGCTTGTTCTTTCCCTGGCTAAGGATCTGGTATGTGGATTGGATTTTGCTCTTGTCATCAGTCTCTTCTCAATTGCTACCCAAATCTCCATTGTTTTCAAAAGTACCCTTCCAGTTAACCTCCTCACACTCTATTTCAAGCAAAGTCAGTTCCTTTGTCACAAGTTTAATGACCCAACATTTGGTATTATCATTATTTTATTTTATTTTAATTTATTTCTGATAGGTGTGTAATGCTCTTTCACTATGGTTTTGATTTGTGTGTTAGTAATGTTGGAACATCTTTTTGTGGGCTTGCTTGTCATCTATATATCATTTTTGGGGAAATGTCTCTTCCTGCCTTTTGACTATTTTCTAACTGGATTGCTTGTTTTACTGTTAAAAGTCTTGTTATCATTTGAAGTTAGTATCACATTTTTGTCTCACAACTTTTAAGAATCCATGTCTTTCATTTTCAGCAAGTTGGTCATTATGTGTCTATGCATGATTTTCGGTGTACTTATCATGTTTGGACAATACAGTGCTCCTTCAATCTGCTGTTTGGCATCTTTCTGGTAACTTTTGGAAAAACCCTTTGGTAATTTTGTTCTGATATTGCTTATTTCTCTCCCCTGTCCTCTTTCAAATGTACACAATACCCTTTACATCGTGTGCCAAATGTCTGCTGATCTAACTTTCATTTAGCTAATATTCTTTATTGATTTATCTTCTCTGCGTTTGAATTCATCTACCATAGTCTTAATTTCAGTTGTACTTCTCAATTTTTAAAATTTTATGATGTTCCTTTTTAAAACATTTTATTTCTTGAAATATGGAACTCTCCATCTCGCCATCTATTTCCTTGAGTACATTAATCATAGTAATTTTAAAGATCATAACTGATAATGACAGAAAACAAATCACCTGAGGATGTATTTCTGTTGTCTATTTTTTTTCTTCCTGGATTTTAGTCAGTTAGATATTGCTTGGCATGATTAATAATCTTGGACTGGATTAGAAATTGTATATATAATGGTAGAAACTCTGGATGATCTTCCTTTAGAAAGGGTTAGTTTTCTCTGAAAACTCTAAAGCCAAACTAACTGGATACAACCAAGAATTGCAATGATTCTTGGATAGGTCTGGTTTTTGTAAGGGTTCATCTCCTGTTACTTCTATGGCATAGCTTTTCAGCTATGAAACCTAAATGTAGACTGTTTACCAAACTTGAACAACCTGGAGGACCTGAACTTCAAGTTTTCATTTCCACAGTATTACAAGACTGATAAACTTTTCCTCTGGGTTTTTATTCTCTTTGCTGCAATATTTGAGTTCACTTCTTATCCCCTTATTTCCCATCATTTAGAACTTGGCAAATGCTGCAAAGAGAAAACAGTTCTTACGGTTGGGATTATTTCCTTGTCATCCCCTTCCCCCTTTAAATGAAAATATCAACCCCTAAAGTCATGGATGTTTTTGAAGATTTGTATTCCAACTTTTGTCTCTCTGCCTGAGAACACCAAAAGTCACATACCACCTAAGAATAATCAAATAATTTGAGGATAAAAGGACAGGTAAGTAAAGAGCATTGAGCTAACATCAATAAATTTTCCTTTTATCTGAGATCTTGGCATTTAAATTTTTGTCTGTTTTTTATACTCTTTGATGCCATTCCACCACTTTTAAAATAATGTGATTATTGTTATCTTAGTGAGAATGTTAGTTTGAATACATGAATTCTTATCATAGTGGGAAATAGAAGCTATCCCAGCCTGTGCAATTAAAACACTTGTTTCAGTTATGACTAGACTAATTTGAACAGCATTTTATTCAATATATTTTCACCATTTTGCTTTACCTATTTTCCTTGACTCAAATCTTGATTACACTTTTCAGCTTAGTTCAAAAACTGGATTAAGGACTCTAGATGTTCTTTTTAGGTATAGAAAAGATAAGTTTGTCTCTCCCTCTTATAGAAAGTTTAAAATTAAAGGGACTCTTCATTATAAAAATAATGTAAGAATTCAATTCTTTCTAAGAATATCAAATATAAACTGTTTTCAAAAAAATTATAGAGCCTGGCTTCCTGGGTAAATCCTAGCTCTGCCATGAAATAAGTAGGAAAATTACTTAAACTCTTCATACTTAAGTTTCCTAGGTTGTAAAGTGCAGGAAAGAAAACTACCTGCTTTAGGTGGTTATTATAGTAAATGACTTAATGTATCTATATCACTTAGAACAATGGCCTATGTAAAGTTAGTGATCATTGATATAAATTAATATAAAAAATTATCCAGCATCAATAGCAATATCCTTAAAATACATCTGCATATAACTTATACATAGTCATAATAAATGATTTAATAGAGATAAGTTTGATTTTCTTGAACCTATGCATTTCTAAAAAAATTTATTATAATGTAAGAATTTATTTTTTTCTTCCTTTGCCTTTTTTGGGGGTTGAAAGAGGCTCTTTCTACTCAATAAGTGAGGGAAAACAGGACAAGTTTCTTTCTGTTGTTCAGCATCTATTTCCCAATAGTTCAGGAAATCAAAACTTACTGAGCAATCATTATATTCTGGATCCTGTGCTGACTATAGAGATGAGTAAAATGCAGTTCATTCCTTGAAGGACTTTGAAGACTTTCAGTGTCAGACAAATAAGTGACCTGTGGAGAGGTGTTAGAATTGTATAATGCATGGACTTTATAACCTTAAGAGGTAGATATTGAGACTCAGGGAACTTAAGTTGCTCAGATGGTTTGAACCTACTATTTCCAAATAATAGGCCCATTCTTTCCCATTAATGTTGAGACAGAAGAGACATCAATCAATATCTTTTATTTAGAAACATCTAGTGGTTCAAAACACTTTGCTAGTTCAGGAGTGTGAGCAAGCCAGACATCTCAGTTAGTGGCATTTATGTATTGTTCCTAGTAATGTGATCAAAATGATTCACACAGCAGATAAAAACTCTGAATATTTTTTAATGGGTATTATTAAATTCAATAAATCATTTTCACCTAAAAATGAACTGCCATTTAAAAATAAAGTGCCTTTTCTCTTCAATGTGGTGGGCTATAATTGGAGGGGTCCCTCATGTATATTTCCTATGATTTTCAGCTACATTCAGATTAGTTAACCAAATTGATAGAAACCAGAGCTTCAAAGTCACCTGAATCATAATTTTCGATCTTAGGGGAACTAGTAACTTTGTTTCTGTAACAGGAATCTCTGATTCTAGGTCATTTTCTAAGACAACGGGTGGTAGAAGGCTGGCTGCTTGCTATAGAGAAATAGCATTACATGCAGCCATCTGCTTTTCACTTTGAAAGTTAGTCTGTTGATTATTTCAACTTAAAATAAGATCAAGCCCAAATTAGTATATAATAAAGAATACTTAAGTCTTAAAAAAAATGGTAACCTGCTCCAAACAAGAAGGTGCTAGCTTTTGCTAATTTCCAACTAATCAAAGCCTTCCAACTTTAGAACGTTTAGAACTGGAAACTACTCGTTTCCGAGTACATCACCTATTGGCAAAATGTGGTACTGCAGTTGTATTCTACCGGGTGCTAAATCCCCCACAAGAGAAGCGTGAAGAGGGATGATAGAGCAGGCAACTTAGAGACCCTGGAGCCCTGGAACCCTAGAAGGCTGCTTTCTTTTCTCTCTTCCCACTTCCCTCATTACTGTGAAGTGTATTTCTGAACAAAGAACCAGAACTATAACTGGAACAAATTACAAATTTGTGAATTGTAGCTGTTGCTGAAATGTGCCCCTTGGTGAGACATTCTGAGCCATTTAGATAGACATTGGAGTCAGTGAAACAATAGCCCTTATGAAAACAGGTCCATTTCCAGCTGTTGCTAAGCTGGAAATGAAGGGGGAGCCATTTCTTACAGCATTAGAGTTGGATATTCTTTTGCAATGCTATAGTTAAAAGCACCAGGAAAGTATGTATTTTTTTCTTCCACTTGGGGCTGGAATAGAAGTAAAGAAAGGAAGATAGCATAGAAGGATTCTATATGATGAAACAGTTTGGACATTGGTCTTATTGTGTAAGAAGTGATTTCTGATTCTAAATGAAGAAATTTCCTCCTTTTGATAGTGACACAAATGTAATCTGTCCAGTAGTTTTAGTTTCCATTTATATTTTGTAGCACCCCAGATCTATGATTTTCTTCAAAAAAAAAAAAAAAAGAAACCCTGACAACTCTGGTATGTAAAGGTTCCTCTTGTCACCTATGTTTAATCCTAAGCCCTTTGAGTGGGTATGGGTTTTCTGAGAATATTTTTTTTCAAAGTGCCTTTTTGTGGGTTTCTTTAATTGTATTTAATTGACTTCCTGTTCATTAAGAAGGAGAAAGAAGTAGGAAATTAGCATGCATGCAGGGGTGGAAGTAAACTAGGGTGGTCCCAAGGAAATGAGCTGAAGTTAGGAGACAGGCAGGACTAATTTTTATCCTGGTGACCTTGGCTTTCACTGAATCTGCTTTGGGGGACACTCACCCATTTGCTCCAAACTGAGCTCTGAAGGGACTTGGGTAAGAACATTCTTGAGGAGGGGATTTGGCACCTTCATGGTAACCCCAAAGCAAGTTTTAAACATATTCACAAGGTTGTTGTACAGTTATGCTGCTGTGAGACTCTCCCATGATGCAGAGACTCAGAGATTGTCTCATCCAATTTCCCTGTCACAGTTCGTGTCAGGACCAATGGACCCTCTTATCTGCTCTGGGCCATGCCCCTGGGTGGCTTGTCTTTCTTTCCATGACTAGCGGGGTCTCGGTACACCAATGCAGATCCATGTGTAGTTTTAAAAATATCTTTTCTTCCAGTTCTGTTTCAGCTTCAGTTTTCACTCTTCTGCTAACAAGTACATTTAATTAGCTCAGAAAACTATCCCCAGAATCTTTCGGTTTCTTTCCTTCTGTTCTACAGAGAGAGGCACATGCTTCATGCTGGTGACAGTGAGACCACCAGGAATTTCAGAGTGGCACGTATTTCCCCGCGAGGGACTGTCAAGAACAGGCACCGTAGCCTGAAAGAGGAAAGTTGTAGACATTCTTGACTCACAACTTCAGGGCTTGAGGTTGTAGGGGAGCTGTCCGTGATGGTCGTGGTTGTATGCACGCGCGCGCGCACACACACACACACACACACACACACATACACACTATGACAGATGACCTATTGAAATAATTTCGGAGTTCTTCTGTGGTTGCTACGACAACCAATGCTCTCTTGGCTTTCATCTGGCCATGTGACAGGGACTTTGACGTCAGCTGGAGGCAGAGTCTGTGGCTGAGTCCACACAGTCAAAGGCCTGTGAGAATCTGGTGGATGCTGGCGGCTGCGGCTGCTGCTGTGACTGCTGCCGCTTTCGCTGCTGCCGCCGGCTGCTGCTCTCTTCACACTGCCTCTGCTGACTCCGCCACCGCCTCTGGGCTGCAGAGCATGGGCTGTTAAATCTTGCACTTCTTCTCTGTGAGGTAATTAGTTTGCTTTACATACAATAGTTAGCTGTTTTCATAGATCACTGAGGTTTTCCCCTCTCTCTTGCTACCTACAAGTTTGTCTTCATAAGTAATTATTGCTCTACCAGGGGGAAAATGGGGAGCAGCTTGTAGTTGCTAATTTAGTGTGAGCCTCTGGAATTTGGTGAAATTTGAATGAACGTTCTGAGAAGTAGGTTAAAATATAATCGCCTTTCTTGCTCAATACTTGCTAACATGGGATTATTTAGAGACAGGGATTTTGTAGTTTGAGCCAAATTTCCCCCGATGAATTCCAGGAATTCTCCCATCGGTATTGTTTGGGGTTTTAAAACTCCAGCATAGCCTGCAATATGTTGCTAACTTCGCTGTTTTTTTACAGTTGTTACCCTATTCTAAATCCGCCTGGAATAGTTTGGAATTTGGTTTCAATCTTGTTTGTTTGCAGCATTGGTAATTAGGAACAATAGGCACAGCAGGGAAGAACATTAGACTTTCAAACAAAAGTTGGGGTTTTTCTGATAAATAGAGTATTCTGCAAATACCAGGGAAAACTGTCAACAGCTTCCTGTTTAGAGAAAAATAATCTGGAATATGCCGAGGAAGTTGGGTATTTGTGTGTATTTGCATGAATTCATGCAATTGGTTTTGGTAGTTAGAGCAAAGTGCTTATTTTCATTGTCTACCTCTGAAAATTCAACTGTGATGAGCATTAGGGGGTCTTCATCAAAGACTCATATAAACTACATTGAAATTTGAAATAGTACCTAGAGTAAAAACAGCAGCCCTAAAATTAAACGTATCACTGGTATGTCTCCTTTAATTCAAGCACAGATGTAGTCACAAAATTTTGCTGCAGATTTTGAATGAGCAATTTAGGAAATTGCGGTAAATAAGGTCTTTTTAGCTCTTTATTCCTATAACATTTCAGTGTAAATTTTGTTATTTGCATTGTTGTAGTTGCTTTTCTTCCCAAGTTTAGTAATTTTTTATTTTCTTTCCTTGCAGGCAACTTGAATTATTTTGTAGTTTATAATTCAGAGAAAACCTCTAATATTTTGAACTTCATGCTTAGATTTTTAGCAAGCTTTCTAACAAATCTAAAGAAAGAAGGGAAAATTTTAGGACAGGACATGTAATATATATAGTTTTGATGAATAGCAAATAAAGTTTAACTATGTATATGAAGGGATTTTATGGTATATAAATCATATCTCAATTTTATGCAAGAATATATTTTAATTCCTATGTTCATTTGTTTATTAATTCTGAGAGCATATATTTTAATCTTGGAGATGAGAATGTTGAGCAGTATTTAGCTTCAGTGATAAGTGAATAATTGTGCATGTATCAACAATTTCTTGATAGTTTTTAATGAGTGAATATTCATTTAACTTGCTGGCATTTGGCTAGGTCTATTTTGAGGGTAGAGTCTCCCTGAAGGATTCTTGAAAAAGTCTATAATGTGCTCATACATCAAGAAACATCTACTGAGACATCATCTCATCATTTCATTCTCCTCATAATTATAATGACTCAAGGGCCATATTCTTAGCACACGTAGGAATACATTAATTGGTATGGAATATTTCGTTTGAACATGGTTAGCTCCAATAACACTGTCACTTAAAAGCCCTATCTTTGTTGAACTCCTTCCCTATTAACTTCTGTTATCAAAAATAAGAATTATCATTATATTTTTCCAGATAGTAAATATTTTGGTGCTTTCTCTATGATGTTTCAAGTCAAAATTGTAGAATAATTATGTTTAATGCCCTTAAAAAATAGACTGGATTTCAGGAATATGAATTATAGGATGGCAAAATGTCAGTGATACAGTTTATCATTAGAAGAAAACAACCTATGCTATGAGAGCAGAGATGTTCTAGAATCTACAGGTCTTTTCTTGTGGCAGTATAAGAAATAAATGACTCTCGTTGGAATCATCTATTTGCAGCAATGAGAGTGTTGAGTTCAAGGTCAAGTTTGTTTCCGCTTCAAAAGACTCTAGCAAGGAATGATTTACTCTGGAATTGTGGATGTTGTACTATTAAATGCTTTGTGTATACTTTCAGGAATTTTTAAGCTTTTTGATGCCATCACCTCTTTGACAATCTGGTGAAGTCTATAGATTTTTCTCAAAATGATGGTTTTAAATGTATAAGATAAAATATGCAGGATTATAGAAGAACCCACATTAGCTGGATGCTTAAAAAGTTGGGATATGTGTTTTGTTAGTAATTCATTAATAAATAATATAAACTAGCATTTGGGTAGAAAATCTATTACTATTTTAAAGTAGTGATGAACATAAAAAGTATTTCCAGATATCTATAATGACTATAATGTGATATGAGGCTATCTGTGTTTTCTTTTGACAAGAAAATGACAGGTACTGTGTGTGACCTATGTTTAAAGGAAAAGAATTGCTAAATTTTAGTTTTGAGGTCAGTGAAACCGAAGATGCAATATTTCTTATAGCCAAGTTCTGATTTCCTTTGAATTCTGTTCACCCTTCAGTTAAAGGACATGTAAACGCTGATAAGAGGTCAACCCTGCACTGAACAAAGTCTTCACACCATCTTCACGTGTGGTTCTCCTACCTCTGCCTCTAAATGTGTGAATTTCACAGTATTATCCAGTTTCTGTGTGACAATGGATGATATAGCCAAATACCTAGCAATCTGTACATCTCTTTTATTTTCCTCCTTGAACTCTATAAGCAACCTATCTGTTACTTGGACTGAGAAACTCTCACCTGATTAGATAGGGGTTAAGAGGAAAAACTCATCATGTTAATGAAGTTATGCAAGTGAAAACTATGGGCCATAAGATACAACAATAGCATGTACAAAAGGACCTTTATTCACTTGGATAAAGTAAGTACTTAGATTAAGAAAACAGGATGTTATATGAAATCATAGCTGAAGAAATAATCTAGAATGTGCTCTATGGGCTTACAATACTTGAAATGAATTTATGTAACTTTCCAATCTAAAATAAATCCCATACTTGTGTGAATTAATCAAATTGCAGTTGGTCAGGTTAGAGCCTGTAGGTTTATCTGCCAAAGGTCTTTAGGGAAGGACACATTAAAGTTAAATGAAGAATGGAAATGGTGTTCTAGAATCTAAACTATAGTTGAGATATTGGATAATTAAGAATGATACAGGAGAAATCACTGTCATCATTTAGTATGACTTATGTAAATTATAGCTCACCCCTCAAGTCACTTGAAATTTGCAGAAGGTGTTGCCTAATTTTTCTCTCCAACCGGTGAGGTAACTTTACAGTTGTCTGACTGACATCATGTCATGTTGCTTTTCCAGTTCCGGTGTTGAGTGTTCAAAGTCAGCTTTTTATTACATCAACATCTACCATCTCAGCGTAAGAAGGATTCAAGCTATGACATTTTGCACAAGCTGTTATTTAAATGCAATCCAAATCCCTAACATTTGGAATGGAAGCTTAGCAAATTTTTGTGTATCCTTGAGGGAATTATGAAAGAGTATTTTCTTATTCTTTGGAGTAGAAATGAACACCTGTTTGGGGGACTTTGAATCTCTGCAGCAACTTGGCAAGAAACTTGGAAATGTCTAAAAACTCGGACTCTAGGCTGTACTGTTTGCTTCTTTGATGACAAATGTTTTGAAATTTGAAGTTCAGAAAGAAATGGGTCAAAATTCTTCACAAAATCGGGTGTTAATGAAATTGTGTTCTGTAATGGAATTCCACCAGAAATAGCATTCAAAAATAGATTATTTATTATTGTTTCTGAAAGTGATGCCATATAAGGTAGTACTCATTAAGATTTTGATATGAAAATTACATGATAAATATTTAAATTCATATTCTTCAAAATCAAAGCAGTCTATTATTTTTTAATCTATTGCTACAATGACTAGATTTTTTTTGGATATATTTGCTATAAATGCCTTTCATTAGAGATGCAGAATTCTTTTAAATTTTAATTCACACTAATGTCCAACTTCCTGCAAATAAGTTAAAGTCATATTGTATTTGCACTAAAGAACTATCTTGTCTAAGAGCTATTCTGGCCGTGCATGTCCTAGTGGGAGGATTGTCCATAGTCCCCAAATTTTATTCTGAGGAAATCAAGAAAACCAAACACTGCAATTGCTTTTATACAAGGGTGAATTGTCTGAAAGGATGATTCTAGATTTTCTTTCATAAATTTCAACTCTATCCATTAGAGGTAAATGTCAAGAAGAGTGTTGTATTCTTTGGCTGTTTCTACTCAATTGACTCCCACAGATTTCCATATGATTCATACAACTAAACCACGACCAATTTTGTGACAATCATATTTATCACTTTATCCTTGTAGAGAAAGTGAGAAATAGCATCCCACAAAAGTTATCCCATCCAGTGCCTTTCCTTGGCAGGTGCAGGATGAGGCACCATCAATACATTGCATCCACAGTGTTATGGTAAACATTTTAGGGCCCTCCCTAATGTGGTCCTTGAGTCCACATTTCTGGGTATAGAAAGTCCAGGAAACTTCATAGGCTAATTTTTGTGTGCTGAGTCTCTATTCAAATAGTCAATCATTCATTCAACAAATTTTGAGCCCTTTCTGTGTGTCAGGTATTGCTATGAATGGTAGTGATGTAGCAGTGAATAAGATGGACAAGGTTCATGCCGTAAGTCTAACTACAGAGGAAATCAGTCCAAAGACGTGTGTATCAGCAGTCACAATTCCTACCCCACAACCATGCTGGCTATGTACTCAAATTTATTATTAAACCTGTCATTAATAGTCTACCAAAAGACACAAATCTGAAGACACAGCAAACAGCCTGGTAGACATTAGATTCTGGAATACAAACTTTAGAAGAGATTTCTTTAGCTGGTGAGCAACTAGAGATTAATTTGTAAGCAGTCTTTTCCAGATTTCAGATCACCATGCCCAGCCCTCTTTGTAGTGGATCAAAGGCTTTCTTTATTTCAAAAGGCAGGTTAGACTGGTGGAACTGACCCAAGGAATCATTTTCTCTTATACAAATACTGTCCTGTGTAAATAACAAACTTTTTTTTAATGAATGGAATTTTTAAGTTAAGTTTGCCAAATATCTATGTATCTATTTATGTACCTATGCCATCATCCCTGTACTAATTCAGTCAAAATAGATTCACTACTATAATAAATAAACCCAAATACCAAAGATGCAATACAGTACTGTTAATTTTTGCTCATGCACAAATTAAATTTGGAAAAGGGACTCTGCTCCATGGAGTTATCCAGGCATTCAGGCTCCTTTTATGTCTTTCAAATATGCCGGGGACCAATTCTGTCGCTACCATTTCCAAATGTTGTTTTAAGCAAGTTGACTTGCTTAAGTCACAATTTTCTTATGTAAATAAATAGTAATATCTGCTTCATAGATTTTTTATTTTGTAAATTTTTATTAAAAATTTTGTATTGAGATAATGCTGGTTTACATCATTATTTGTTTGGGGGGAGTATTGGTGCCCCCAAAGTGTTATTACTGCACCAGTGGTATACATCCTTAGTCCTTTGTGTTCCCTCCCATTTTACTCTCAATCTTATTTCCACCTCTGGATTCCTCAGTTCTATAGTCAAGTTTTTAGGATCAGTTTTTCAGTTTGTGCTTTTTGGATTTTTGAGTCAATATACTTAGCACAGAAACTGAATGGTACTAGGCAATCAAAAATATGAACTGTTTTCATTAATATTCTACCTGAGAGTGGTAGTGAGGCTATGCCCACCTTCTCCCAGGAACCAGAAAGTACCACTGCCAAAGTTATATTCCCTGGAGTTATGACCACAGCCAGCACTTTGGAAGCTAGATCGTCTCCTAAACTTTTTTCAGGATAACTTTTTTTTAATATCCCAGTTGTATAAATGAGGAAACTGAGGCACAAAGAGCTTGAAAAAATTTTAGTGTCTCAGGAAGCTGACACTGTGGTTCTGGCTCTATCTTCACGGTGTTTTACTTCCTTTCAAGCTGGAATATATTCCATTTTCCCTAGAACTAGTGTTATAGGGTGTGGCAGATTATGATCTCAAAAAAGTGGCTATAAATTGATAGAATTTCTTCTAGATTCTTGTCACTCTCCATCCATCAAGAGATGGGGTCTGTTGCCCTTTCCTTGAACTCACATAGACCAACAGATTGAGCAGTAGAAAAGTTGCTAGAGGGCTTCTAGACTGAATCATAAACAGAATGCAATTTCTGTTTTCTTCAACTGGTCTTCATTTCTCATTCATCACATTTGACCATGGAAACTACCATCCTGTTAGTATTAGAGGAAGCCTAGATGCACAGAGAGGCCTCATGTAGGTGTTTCAACCAACCCACCCAGCTGAGGGCTAGTAGCCTGCATCAACCATGTGAGCAGACAAGTCTGCAGGAGATTCTAGGCTTCAGCCTTTGTGTCCCCGTTCTCCTTCCCGACCCCAAGGGGACCAAGGATGAGCTACTTTTGCTGGTCCATACTTCAAACTAGAAATTCATGAAAATAAAAGTGCTGTTTTAAGCTCATAAATTTTGGATCCACTCCTTAGATTACCAATGTTGGAAAGTACAGATTAGAGATGAGTGCAGTGTGTGTACAGAGGATTAAACTTTAGATAAATATAAAATAAGTGGGTTTTTGTGACTTGGCATAACTTGCTAACTTAATAAATAAAAATAATTTCTCGAGGAAAATGTTTTAGTTTTCAATCAAATTACAAATAAGCTTTAGCTATATACCTTGTTTGTAAATAGAACTAGTATCCCACACAATAACTATGCTGACTTTAGAAGATTTGGCCTGCATTGCCACTAGACTGTACGCCTTAGTGCGCCTGGCTGGGTGGAGCTTCTTCTAACTCTCGCAGGAGAGTTAGGTACAAACAGCACTATGTGGATTTTCCCTTAGTTACTGCTTAGTTTTCCTCATGTGCTTTTGCCTTTCTCTCTCACACCTACTCTATCTATCCATTCTATTCTTAGATCCTGCTGTCTCCTTGACACTCTCTTTTGGTTCATTTCCAATACTTCTGAATGTATTTTTCTGATCTACTGGTTTATAATAAATCTAGGGAATTCCTCTTGGCTAGGTGATATTTGGCTCATTCAGCAGAGTCATTTTTCCTCTTGAGAAAGCTGCCAAAATGGCAGCTGTCCCACTGGTTTGTGACTTCTTGTGTTGGTCAATCTTTGTACTTGGTACACTCAGAAATACAGTCCTGTGTCCTCACCCAGCGGTCTCTTTTTTGCTTTTGCTGTACAGAAATCAATACCCCTGTCTCTCCCCTGGATTATTTAAAGGTCATCCCATATTGATGGTGTCTTTCTCCTTCCATTTAGAAGGTTAAATTGGCTTGTTCATCCTTTCCTGTATTCACTTAACATTTGTTCACTCTGAAGTTGAGCACTGGTTAACCATTTCTTTCATGTTCAAGGATGGATAAGATTCCTCTCTAGGGGTCTCTCACTTGTTTGTTTACTGTAGATACCATGTAGATATGGCTCAGTCAACCCGACCATTCAATGACAGGCACTTGTTTCACCTCACCCACAATGTTGACATCTGTAGGATGCACAGCCTTTGAAGAAGTTGCCATTCCATTGAGAAGACTGGTCAGCATTGCAGTTGAAGTGCTATGTCTCCATGTTGGTCATTGCTTTGTACCCTGGCAAGCATGGTCCTAGACACCCAGTATATCCTCACTGCATCTCAGGAAAGTGATTCGTGAATAGATTATTGCCAGAAGGGTGTGTGGATCATTTCCGAGATCTCAAAGTGAGCTTTGAGTTGGGCATTAGAGGATGGGGGTATTTGGCATGACTAACCACAGTCAAAGTATTATCTATGAACAAGAAACATCACGAGAACATCATGGTTAAAGAAACAGGACATTCACCCATGGTGGGGGTGGGAGGGGGTGAGAAAATGATTGGGAAAACAAAAAACATAATCCATAGGTGGGTCTTTAGAGGACCTAGAATTTTCCAATTTAAAATAAGTTGGATGTAGTAGGCAGCAGGAAGCTAGTGAAAGTTTGGGAACAGATAAGGGGCATCTGGTCAAGTGGTGTAAGATTTTAATAATCCTGTTTCATTTGCTTTGGACAACTTACTTTAAATTCCTGGGTTAGTGTAAAATGTTTTGTTTTTCTCCACTTTTTCTCAAAGAAAAGTGATTTCTAAACTTAAAAAAATTGAATTCTCTTTTCCCCCAGCTATTGTGTGATTGGCCCTTTTAACTATAGGGATACCTGCACAACTTCCTAGTTTTAAATATATCATCAATTATTTAGCAAAGCCATATTCACATAAAACCAAAAATAGCCAAAAACTTCAAGCCATCATAATGTTTTCCAAGAGCTATTATGACTATATAATTATAATTGATGTTCCCCATGAAACTCCGGGGACATGGCATCATTCTTCAGTAAGTCTTTTGATTAAGTCGTCATGGCAGACTGCATTTTGTGCAGTGACAAAATGTTTAGTTGCCAGTCATATGTGCTTGTAATTGTAGCTGAAGTCTTTGATAAGTGGCCATCCATGCATGATAGACAGCTATCTGAATATTCTAGCCGGACCCTCCCATTTAAGAAAAATACTGCAGATTATTGATGTAAAAAGTATGATAATCCTTATATACGGAATTAATAGTAATAAAAATAAATCCCTGTGTGGCTAACAAAAATACTATTTGTTAATCTTTCTGTGTCAGTTCACATATTGATATTGATGATGTCACCACAGCAGTGTAAATGTCACCAGTATCTCACAGAAATTGAATCTACAGTGTATACTGTTTAGGTCACTAATCCTATCAAGGTTTTAAACCAGTTGAGGACAGACAGTTATCTCTGTCTCTGGTGGAGGATAAAAAGTGTGCTTTATACTTATAGAACATCACTACCATTTCTGCTGGCAATTGTGCATTTGTGCAGGTCTGGAAATGAATTTGTTTCATTGGCCTTCGCCCATGTTGCAGCCAGTTGCTCCCTCCTGGCTGTTCCGGAGTGAGTGAAATCTCAGTGAGTCCGAGCTTTCCTATAGGGCTAGTACTGGGGCCAGTTAAAGCGTATCATTCACCCTTCCGGGGATTTTCTCTACAAAGCGCTTTAACAGGATTTTAAGCAGAAATTAGAGTTTTCATGACATTATTTTTCTGGTATGTCCAGAAGAAAGTTTTTGCAAAATAGAAGCTATTTAAGAAAGATGCACATTCCACTTAGTAAAAAGGAATTCATTAGACTCTGCTACAATCACCTCCAAAAATGTTGGTCAGTTTAAGCTTTAAAAAGCCATTGCTCTTTAGAAAAGTACTCTCTTCCTCCTTTGGCCCTCAAATCAGCCTAGGGGATGAATGCCAAGAGATCTGAGCTGCTCCTAGCATCCTTGCCAGGAAGATTACTTTGTTTAAGTCACAAAGTTTCTTGTAAAAGGCGCAAAGCTAGCTGTCCTATAGATTAGACAAATGATACTGAGTTTTAGAAACTAAGAAAGAAAAAGGAAAGGTCTTACTAAAATCACATTATGTCTAAATTTCAGAAACAGGGACATTTTGATTGCCGTGGTATTGACCATTTTAACCATTTTTGAGAAGATAGTTGGTCATGTTGCTGGGCAACTGTAGCCACCATCCATCTCCAAAATGGTGTCATCTTATCCACTAACACTAACTCTCCATCCTCTCCTCCCCTTTAGGTCCTGGCAACCACATTCAACATTCTTTACAGAGGGACATGCTAAGGAAGTTTAGAATAAACCTACAGTTCCTCTTTCTCTTACATAAGCTCTTTAATTAAGAAATTCCTGAAGTCATTGAAGTTTCTTAGTTTACACAAGTGGGCAAAGTTCACACAGCTCCCATGTTATAGAAACTTCAGACATGTAACAGAAATACCGGCTGGAGACATGTGTCCCATGTCATCTACTTAAAGCAGGGTCAGTACAATTTCATCATCAC
Source organism: Uropsilus gracilis (assembly GCA_004024945.1). Lineage (NCBI taxonomy): Eukaryota > Metazoa > Chordata > Mammalia > Eulipotyphla > Talpidae > Uropsilus > Uropsilus gracilis. The sequence goes on from PVHY01009761.1 coordinate 30,327, forward strand.
TCATCCATCTGGCCACCTTACTTGTCAAAGAGAAAACCACCAAATCTGCTCAGTCATAGGCTCAGATAGTCTTATAGTAAATTACTGTTAATATTCATTTTAAGTAAATTAAAGCTGGAACTAATGTATGCTCATGATAGAATGTTTGAAGAATACAGAAGACCATAAAAAAGAAAATCAACATCACTCAATATTTTATTGCCAAAAAATAAGTGCCATTGCTATTTTAAATTTTAAATAAATTCTATTTCTTCTTGATTTCATAGAAGAAACAGAACTGTGAAATGAAAGTGATGATTTGAACTTCTGACACCTGTTTCTTAAAACAAGAGTTGATGTTTCCTAATTAAATTGAACTGCTAATTAAAAAATTGAAAATCAATAAGAGGTTGAGTATCAAATTTTTTAATGAATGGTTTTTTAATAGGTATATGTTGGTATTCTCAGTTGGTAAAATTTAGTTAATATATCATGAAGATCTAATGAAACCATGAATAATCAAAAATATATTTAGAGAAAAATAGTTTTAAAACAGAGTTTTAACTTAATCCCATTTCTATGGATGTTTTCCAAATAAAAACGAAATAAAAAGGATAATTTGTTAGGAACATAGTCCACAAAATCAGAGACAACTGTCAGAAGGAAAATATAACCATATAATGGAAGCAGTAATTTCCCTCTGGCCTAGAACTTAGAGAATTGAGGGGATTTGCTGTTATTTGTTGATCCTCTCCCTGACCATAGAGGCTTAATCTTACTTCAAACATAATTTTTGATATCCCATTCATTGTTTAAGCATAAAGTATATATTAATCTGCTTCATATTTAGAACTTCATACATCTCTTTCTAGAGTTTCTCTGGTTGACCTGGAATAACTCAAGTCTTCAGCATACATGTCATAGTTTACCTGTCGATCTCTATGTACCCATTTGGACATGATAACTTTCACCTTGTTGGAGATGTTCTTCACCAAACACTATATCCTACCGTTCTTGTTGGGACTGAGGATAGGCTGTTTTAGTATGATTTCTTTCCATCACAGGAAGATTTTTCTTGTTTCTAGATCTTGTTTCTAGATCTACCCATTTCTTGGATCCATTTTCAATTTTGCTTGACTGTTTTTATTTTTAACTTTGATTGCACATACGTGTGTGTGTATGGAGAGTGTGTATTTTAAAATCATTTCAAAATGGCAGAAGGATTAAGTCTCAGTAATCTTCATTTTGTCCTCATAATTATGTTTAAAATAATATTCCGTCACAGTTTTGTAGACTTTGTTCCACTGTCATCAAACTATCTGAAAAGCTGATGTGAAATCTGTTAATCCTGTTTATTTTTATTCCTTTATAAGTGGCTTCTCTGCAGCCCTCACCCTTGATCCCACCATGGACTTTGTACTTTGAGCTTAAATTTCACTAGACATGCACAAGATGCCTCTTTATTTTTTTCTCCTGTTTTGTAGATGAAGACTTGAGGTTGATTCAGCGCGGGAGAATATTCTTTTTCCAGTTTTTCAAAACGTTCATTCTCTCTATTGTCTTTCTTTCTCCTTCAATAATTCTTATTATTGGAAAGATGCTATGCCTTGTAACTCTGGGAGATATCAGATTTCTTGGATCTCTCCTCTATGTTTATAACTTCTCTCTTGTAATTTTCTCTTTTTCCCTTTTATGTACCAGAGAATTTACTCAGATATCAAATTTGTTTCGTATCATTTCATTTCAATGACTTAGCCATTCTAAATAATTCTGAACATCTTTTTAAAAAGTCTTTCATTTTTATAAAATTATCTTCTTGACTCCTTTTCATAGCCAACATACTCCTGTTTTTAGGCATAATATATATAAAAAGTTCCCTCTAGCAATAATGGTACCTTCTAAAAAATTATCCTCTATCTGTGCCAACACTGTTTCCTTTGGTGTCATTTATTCTGTTGTTCTTCTGGATTCTTTTCTTTTATATGCTTGATTTTCCTTATATGAGGGGCAACTTTTAAGTGACTCAGTCATATTTATGAATGAAAGACTGAGTTGACTAGTAGTGTAGCTGGTGGAATTTCTTTGGCAATTCCATACAAATGTGTTTCCTGTTATGAGTAGAATAGGCTCAATGGGAGACACATTCGAGAGTAGAAGCAGATAAACAAGTCATGATTGCCCAAACTACCAAAGTCAGGAGGACTTTATGTGGAAGTGGGAGTTGAACCAAACTGGTGTACTACCTTTCCTGTGCAGAGGTTGGGTGGGGTGGGTGGGAAGGATGGGGAAAGATTTTGACATGGTGCTTTAATTAACTACACTGTATGTTCCATCTACTCAGACTCCATACCAGAATTCATCAGAATCATATTGGGAAGAACAGCTCTTACTTCTTTACCAGCTTTCCCTATAATATATTTCATGTGGGGACTTTTACTGGCTCAATCCAATGATATGTTTGCTTTTTTCCACAGTCTTAGATTTTTCAGAAAGTTTAAGATTTCTGCTACCAATAATCTTTCCTGAATACCATCCCTGTTATAAAACACTCATTTTCACACAGATTTCCTTTCACTTAGGTGGAGCTTAGAGGTAAACTAGGTAAACTTGTGAGCTTAGTGTGTCACATGAAGATGAGATCATGTGAACGCTTAGGGAAAATGAAAATATCCCCCTGTGTTAGAAGTGTATAGCTGACATGAGGCCATGGCTCATATTTTACTCTCTGCGTGACCATTTCTTTCTTTCATGGGTCCCAACAGCATTCCTGACCCTGGTTTTCATAGATCAACATGGATTATTTGCAAAACCAAGCCAAGTAAAAGATGTACGTAATATCTGTCTGCAGCAGACACTATCCAGTCCTTCAGGACTCCACACCTCCCTCCTCGGGGGAGTCTCTCTCAGACTTCTCCATCCTCCTGTATAATGCAGTCCCCCTAACAACACTAACCACACATGTCTGCAGTTTCCTATGTGTCTCTCCCATCACACTCTCAACTCACAGAAGTTAGTTAAGGTTCTCTGTCCACATCTGTACCTCCATGTTCTCATAGGAGCTGGCATACCATGCATGTGTCAGTGGCTGGTTGGACAACTGAATGAACACAGGAATAATACGTTTGATATTAACCTTGGAAGCAGTTGTTGTCTGTCCTTGCCAAAAATGAAGCTACTGACCTCCTTATTTCTCAGGAGATGTTTCTGGGGCAGGACACTTCAGCAGAGGGAGCAGTGTGGGCATGCTCTGAAGACAGACAAGGGCGTGACTTTCTGAAAGAACTGTGGAGATTGTTCCCAGAGGGCTGGAGGTGATTACTTCGTTCAGAATCAGTCTCAAGTCTCTGCTGTGTCCTTTTATGTTAAGTGGCAGCCTGATTATAGGGTTCTTTGATTTTTGCCAGTTCAGTGAGTGCAGGTCTAATTAGATGGTTATATTTTAGCACAAGTGCTGGTTCTTCCATTCTATACGTGTCTGGAAAGGCTCCTTCATGGTCCTTTTATAATCATGACTTAAAACCTACACCAGCCTTCTTTGCAAGTTTACATTAAAGGATCTACTTACACTTGTATTAAGTATCATTAATTATATTGAACCCTTACTTCCCAGGAGCAGTATGAAATCACAGCTTAGATTGAAGCTTTCCACTCACACTGGGGCTCCTGGGGTCTGCCTGAAAAATGCAAAAGATGGAGCAGTGCCCATTCCATGATTGGCCTGACAGAACTTTCTCGCTCAAATGCCCTGGTGCCAGTCACCACCTGGAATTTCTCTCCTGAAGTTGGGGGTTCTCGCCTTCTTTATCTGGTAACTTAAAAAACAACTAGTTGTCAAAGCCTAGGCTTTCATTTCCATGTTAATTCAAGTGAGTCAGTCTTTAGATTTGTTATTCTATTCATGCAGCTGGTACTCAATAAAGATTTGTCAAATGGGTGAAAGATGGATAGAACATTCAAGGAGAGATCGGTTTGCCTTTTCTGAAATTAGAGTTCAAGAGCGCATTTGCTGGAAATGGCCCCAGGTAAGTAAGTGCAGGGATCTGACTTTGATCACAGATCAGTTACTCTTTCCATCTTAGCCATTTTCTGTCTCATCACATCAGGCATGAGCCATCCATCTTCCATCTTTGAAAGTAATTGGCTGCAGGATTTAGAATACTACTCAAGACATGGCAGTAAGGTTCTTTTCTTTTATTCCTTTTATTATCCGGGGGGACGTACCATTCCCAGAGAACTTGCTCTTCTCCTGGCCAGACAGATGCTGACTCCATGGACACAGCCAGACTTTCCTAGCTTCTTGGCACAGAGTTTGACTTGTTTAGAGTGCAACTGGGTGACCCTCAGCCAGCTGGTCTTAGATGGGGGTGATGTAAAGTAGGAACTTCCCAGTTGCATGAATCAGGACATGCCTTGGCAAATGTGACCAGGAAAGGGAGACCTCGGTATGCTAGCAAGATAAAGCAACTAGTGAAAGGAGGTGTATGTTTGGCAGACCCTGCAGTGGTCAGAGCTGGGAGTCCAAAAAGAAACATGACTGCATGAAAGTGACACAGAAAGAGAAGCTAAAGTCCTCTCATTATTCAAAGTTCCAGTTGAGCCAAGCTGCTGCCTCAGTGGAGAAGGAGCAGCAGTCCAGAAGGATTCCCAGTGGCCCTGGGATCGTCCCGGGAGACGTAGAGAGGTATAAGGTCTATGTGCAGATCCCCAAGACACAGGGTAAAAGTGCAGATTCCTGAGGCAAATTCAGAATGTTGGAATCAGAATCTGTGGACAGAGGCTTGAGATCTTTCTCTTCACAAAGCTTCTCAGTAACTCTTGAGAACCAGCTGTGTCTTGTCATCTTGTCGCTCCTCAAGTCTCTTGTTGTGTGTATCCAGATTGACCAGCACTGGCAGTCTCAGCCACATGTGGGGCTGGTCAACCTACAGTGGAAGGAAGCATGTTCCGTGATCTTACATTTCACAAGGACTTGTGAAGCACAAGCAATGACTCAGAGCTGGAAGGTAATTCTTGCCTTGCCTGCATCCTCAGCCCAGCATGACTGCTAAGCATCACCAACCATTCTTGGGATGCTCCCGCCACTGATCATACAAAGGTCCAATGTGAGTGAGAAATCACCAGCACAGTCACCACCACCCCTGGAAAGCAACTCCAAGCCAGTTCGCTGTTGGTAAGGGGCAACCTGAAGATGGGTCTAATGCGTAACACTTGTGACAGAACCTACAGTTCCCCTAAGTAGGAGAGTTAGGTTAACAAATAAAGATGCAAGACACTCAATTAAATTTGAATGTCAGGTAAGCACTGAATTTTTTCCTTTTAGTATAAAAGTGTCCATGAAAATATTTGGGACACCATGTACTAAAATATTATTGGTTTTTTAATCTGAAATCCAGATTCAACTGGGTGTTCTGTATTTTATCTGGCAGCCTGACTCCTTAGTGTATTTAGGGACATATTTTCAAAAGATGCAGATTGTTAACTTGGCTGTTAGATCCCCCAGATAGTCAAAAGGAGCAGGCAGGAGACGTGCCTTGTTTTCACTTTCTTTAGAAAACTCTGTGTAGTTTTCAGCTAATAAGAGATGCACAGGGAGTCCGTGTTAAATGGTTCTTTTTTTTTTTTTTAATCAGGATTGGAGTTTTATTACTGATAACATCTCAATTCAAAACTACAAGTATATGTCCTCTCTGCACACTCTCCCAGCCTAGATGTTTGACATCAATGAGAAAAAATTTGGTTTGCAGGGAAGACATAATTACTAAGGATTTTTTCCTTGTATTCGTACAAATGAAAAATGAAGCCAACCCTGATTCGCAGTGCTTACAAGTTATCTCCACTCAGCTGGGAATATCAGAAGCGCTTCTTCAGTGAAGGTCTTGGTGCACAGAAACTCATGTAGCAAATTGTCACACAATGCCCTATCACCTCACCAGTGTTTTTTCTTCATCAAATCCATTGAACTTATTTATGGAAACTGTGGTCATATACAACTGTCTTCCTTCTGAGAACTAAGAAAAACCTCATTTCCATCTTTCTGTAGCCACTTCTCTCACATCAGCCATTATTGTACTGTGTGTACTGTGTGTAGTCTTTGTTCCACTGGTAGCCAGTGTAGTGTTAGTACCAGAAGATGCTGAAATGGATCTGAATGGTGCAATTAACGACTATCTCCAATGCTGTACTTTATTTGAAGTTAGAAAATTTACTCTTTCTTTTATTCCAAAATTAACATCTTTATTATTTTGAAATCAATTTTAATGAGATTAATCATGAAAATACAATTCTACTTATCTTTGCCTTTTCATTTTTGAATTTATTTTAATTTTTGAATAAATGACCTATCAGTGTTTTACATCTTTGTAAATATTTTGACAATGTAGGACTCTTCCCATCAAATGTGGTTACTGCAGTTCTCCCTCTACCAAACCACCATAACCATCCACTATATTTTGTTGTGTTCTCCCCGCATCCTACACCCAAAGGAGGTAAACCTTGGTGCTGGCCACCTGAAGTTATTGGAGGGCAGAGAGCTTAGCTAGCAGAACCGAGGTGATGTGCGCTGGAGAGATCTCCCCTGCTACAGTCCACACTACAACCTGTGGGATGAGATGGTGACTGGCAGGGGCTCGAAGCTGTTCTCTTGCAATCTGAGAGTTCTCTTAGAACTCTTTCTAACTTCCTGAAAGTAAAGCTCATTTCAAACACCATGAGCTCCTACAAAAGCTTTGTAAGTCAAATCACATTTCCCTCCTGGTTAATGTGTTATATCTTCCTTTTGGAACTATTTGTTTTTCCCCAAGGATAGTAAGTTCTTGGACTAATTCGGAGGATCAGGGAAGCTTTGTCAGGTGGATGACTCTCTGATGCTCTCTCTCACTGTAAGTCCCCAGTTTCCTGAGATCAGGGCACACCTGTTCGCAAGGCAGTTTGTCAACAAACGAGCATTGACTTAGTGGGTGTGTGCCAAAGAGCCTTCATGATACTACATTCTTTCCTTTTGACTTAGAGTCCCCAATTACTGCCCAGAGAAAAAATATTAATGGGAGGAAAGCAGCCATCCTTGGGTATTTCATGAGTCTATGCTGTCTGCTTCATTATATTCCATGCTGGCTCCTTATTTAATATAATTTAAAATTAGTGGAATTTTCTTGGCAATATTTAAGAGACAAATCCTCAAATCTCCTTGCTTAACAAAGAAGCATTTTAACTCTTCCTTATGGGCCTCTGAATCATCCATTTCTCATTACTCACTTTGGGGCAAGCTGTATTAATCCTTCATCACTAGATGAAAAAAAAAAAACTCAAAGAAGTTAATTCAGGACTAAGAGCAAGTGTTCATCACAGTCAGATCCATAATTCTTAAATCCCCTCCCTCCTCTAAGTGTACTTGTTAACTTCCTCCAGCCTTGGAGGGTGGTATGAAGACCAGACATTAGAAAATCTATTTTCACTTACATACTTAGACTTATGTTTAGAAAAGGAGTCTTCATGTCTAGTCTCAGGTAAGAATCACCCAGAGAACCTAGAATGCAAGAGCTCAGGTGCCACTCTCAGGAATTCTGAGTCACTTGGTTTGGGGTGAAGCCTAGCACAGGACTTTTTGTTTAAAAAATAAAAAAAAACTTCCAAGGTGATGGCCATGAAGAGAGCTTGAGTGGGTGAGGATGCTGGCCTAGGCAGAGTTAGCAGGACTTCATGGGATGCTGAAGTTCTAAATCTGGTCCAGCAAACCCCACCCTCCACCCCCAACCCCAGGCCCCATAGATCGCCACCGGTGTTGTCCTTGCATATGGAGCCTCTAGAGACATAAACACTAACCTAGTTTAAAGCGTTTTGTTACCAGAGGGGAAATATTGGCACAGAGTAACTTGCTAGTTGATGCAAATAGAAATATATCACATTGACAAAGGTGCAGGGAGAGGAAAACACACCCAGGCTATCATGTGCTGATAAAACAGGCAACACCTGAGAAGTTAGGAATCCTGGGTTCCCCCAGGCTCACAGCTGCAAGGAGTGCCATGTTCCTGGGCAGGCATTTGGAAGGTGAGTTGGTAGGTTTTAATGGGAGGGAGAAAGACCCAGGGAGTTTGCACTCTGAAATCAGACTGTGGGTTCAGATCTGTCACTTAAACTCTGTGACGTTGGACAAGTCACTACCTTTCAAATGACCAATTTCCAAATTTGGGTAGCAGGTGAAAATTGCAATACCTCATCATTGGTGGGACACTCAATTGAGGTAATGTATGATAGCATACATCTGCCCCTCCCCTTCTGCCTTTACAGAGTGCACTGGATCCTTCAGTTCTCTTGATTAACACAGAGATGGGCCATGACCCTCTCCTTCAAGATAGCTAATTATTACAGGGGAATACAAGATTAGCTATAAAGAGTGGACGTGTATGTTGATGCCAAAGTCAGCCTGGACAGACTCAGGAGGACAGCTATGACCTTGGTGTTGTAAAATCAAGCTGTGGAACCCAGTGGCAGGCTTGGAACAAAAGGATGAGAACAGCACCAGGAAACCAAATGGGGTTGTGACAAGACTTGGGTCAAAGAGTATGGAGAGTTTCCGAGCCAGAGGTCACAGAGACCAGTTGCAAAAGATCCATGACCCAGAGAAGGTGCCCAAGGCTGAAGAAACTGATTTCCGATTTCACTGTTGCAAGCCTACAGGGCGTTTTTGTTCTCTGCCTCCTCTGACAGCTACTTAAACCTGGGAGATCCCAGAAGTGAGATTCACTTCACCTGACAAATGTGGGAGCTGCCAGGAAAATGCAGTTTCTAAATCAGAGCCCTTGGATTTTGCTGGAAACCGCGGCACTTCCGGCGTTTTCCCACACAGGGTCGCACAGGGGCTGTTTCTCTGGCATGTCCCACGGTGAACATATTTGCTGGGGGAGTGAAATTGAACATGTTTCCTGATTGAGGACTTTTCAATGCTTTTAACTTGCTTGTAAATCTCCAAGAGCAGGGCACAGGGAAATGTGTCCCTCGAATGAATTTGATAAATGAGCCCTTTTTGAACCACCTCCCATCCCCGCCCTTTTGTGGCCTGTTTTCCATCTTAACTTCTAGAGCTCCTGCATGAAGGCCTCTGCCCCAGTTCTCAGGGTCACTTGGTGGGATACGGCCTCATTTTCAGTTCTCTCCCACTGAAGTAAACCTATAAAATGAGACTGAACTGTGTGAAGGCAGGACCAGACCTGTCCTGTTCATCTCTCTGGCATGCAGTTGGGACTCAAACAGTACCTCCATGGAAGGGCTGACTAAATGAAATAATCTAGTTCATGCAAAATTCCAATTGCTGCCATAGATAGTGCTTTGGGGATTTAGAGTTAAATAATCAGCTGACATGCTCTTGTTGGGGGAAATGTCTTCTGAGGTTATTGTATATAAGACTAAGAATATCAAGTGATATGAGCAGCAGTTGTACGTTGGTCTTTTTTTTTAATCTTTTTTTCTTTTTCTTCTTTTCTATCCAAATAATTTCCTAATAGTCTTACCCATCTCCCTTCAAAATGATTGTGGAATTTGTAAAAAAACTCCTCTACTATATCATCTTAATGATTCCCTTAGATTTAGGTCCATCATTGATGTTCTGCTGAGTTCTTTAGTATTTAGATTGATCCTGTTAGAAAATCTAGCAGCAGCCTCCAAGTGTGTTTTATGATCACAGGCTTGACAAGGTTAGAAGGAGAAAAGAAATGGAGCAATGATGGGCTTCTTTCACTGACTGTATTCTAGTGGTTCGTATTTATTTTAAGCAGTTTCCCAAATAAGTAAAGCTCCTTCTGGGATACTGCATCCTGGGAATGATGCATTTTTATGAGTTTCACCCATCCTGCCCCACCCCTACCCTGAACCTGCTGACACAGATGTCCTGCAAGGCCAAAGTGGCTCCCGCTAAACTCTGCGCTGGTCACGTTGTCCATGCCTTAGCCAAAGCGCTGCCTTTCATGAGACCCGGTGCTTGTGGGTTTCATCTCTGCACCTACCCCAGGCAGTTCATTTTTACATTTGTACTTAAGGGCAGTTGGGTAGATGAAGAAGCAAACAACTTTGCTGGAGTAGAATTGGACTAACCTTAACCGTCAACTGGAGTATCTAGAAAACAGAGATCATATGTGCAAGTTACATTTGGGGCTTTACATTTAAACCTTATTACCACATATGTTAATATATTAAAATATAGTAGCTGCATTTTCTTAACCATCAATCATAACACAATCTAAAGATTTTACTTATTTTATTTTAACGTTATGAAGTCTTCAACCACACTTAGTTTTAGATTAAACAAATCATTATGTAGAAAGTGGGATTATTTGAAATCTGACTTTTGGAAAATTAGAGTTGTGGTTGCCTCTGCCCTGTGTCCTGGGGGAGAGAAAGGGACTTGGAAGTTCTCCCTGTTTGCCAAGTGGGTCAGGAGTCCCTGTTGTCCTAGATGACAGCTTGGCACACACTCCCAGGCCACTCCTTCTTATTTTATTTTTTCCCTGGTAAAGAAATAGCAATTGTCAGCCTACTACTTCTTTGTAAGGAGATAAAGTATTTGCATATATCTATAATGCATATAAAAACTGCATTATATAACATTCCTTTCATGTAAATTATTATCAGAAAATAAGAAACTACCTATTTATTTTTAATAATTTTATTTCTTTATTGATTATACATAGATCTCTATATCTAGTTCTCTCTATATATAAATTACATCATTGTCTCCCCCAACATTCTTCCTTCACCTTGTCAGCCATCAACCATCTTAATCTTTTATATCCTCCCCCAAGAAGAAGGAACCTATTTGTAAGAACTTAGGTAATGGGGATAATACAGGAAAACATCATAACAATCATTTTAGTGAGTGTAACATCAGCTCTGATGGGATTTCTTTGAGGAAGGCAGTCCCACGGGCCAGGCACACCCAACTCCTTGAAGCTCTCAGATGGAGAAATGAGTAATACGAGAGAACCATTTGATGTTCTGCTTTGAGTGTCCAAAGCAGTCTTGTATCTGCATAGTCCTGTGTGTGCAGAAGTTCATGGGGCCATGCTGCAGGTTTTCCAAAAACAAAGCTTTCTCCCTGCAATAGTGGCCACAAAGAATGTATTTCTGGGACCTGATGTTTTCTGGGTTATTCAAATAACAGTGATACCATCAGGAACCTTCCAGGGAATTAGGACTCTCATGCTCAAAAACAAAGCAGCAAAACCCCCATCAGCCTGCTAATATTTTCGTTCCTGTTGCTGGAATCCTGTTCCTGGGCATCTGGTCCTCCAACTGGCCTGTCTGCCCTCCCTGACTGGCCAGCCTGACTTGCCAGCATTTTCCAGTGTCTTGTGAAAGTCAGTGGCTCAGCCTTGGTTAATTAGGTTATCTGAATTTTTTCCTTCCCTGGTGGCTAATTTTGCTTGAGATTTCACAGTGCTTCTAAATTTAGATATGTAAACAAACAGGGACACACTTTTCTTCAAGTCATTTATTAGAATCAAAATTAGGAAGAGTTTTAACTTTTGTACAATTGAGCTGAGGAAAGTTGCTGTTGTAGGTCGTGTTGAATATGTTCACAAGTGCCTCGGCAAGCACGGGGAATTGGTGTTCACTTCCCATCATGGCTGCCAGTTTTAGGTTTGACAGGCTGTGGGTCAGTGAGTGAAGGTGTGTCTGTTTGAGCAAAGCCTGTCAAGCCGATTTTCTGAGGGAAAGGAAAACGACCTTCTGCTCTTTCAGGCTGCAGACTTTTCTAGGGCATTCGAGACCAGTTTCATTTGAGAGCCTGTACGCTATGTGCATTTTTTTATGAAATGGAGGGCCAGATCAATCACTAACGGGCTGTTTGAAATAACAGGAAGCATTAATCTTTAGGTTAAGTAAATTGGGTATAAGACAAGTTTTATTCTGGGAAAATTGTGAAAAATTGGGAAAGGTCACTTATATTAATTTCTTATGACCTCTATAACAAATCACCACAAGTTTAGTGCCTACAATGACAAATTTCTTTTTTTTTTTTTTTTTTGATGATTCAGGAAGTCAGAAGCCTAAAATGGGTCAGCTGGATAGAATTCCCTTCCAGAGACGCTCAGGGGGAATCTGTCCCTTCATCTTTTCTAGCTTCTAGGCATTGCCACCATCGCCCTAACCTCTGTTTCTGCTGTCTCATCTCCTTAACACTCTTAACACTCCTACCTCCCCCTTACAAGCATGCTTATGCTCACATGGGCCCCCAGGATTACCCAAGATAACCTCCACACCTCAAGAATCTTAACTTACTCATATATACAAAGTCCCTTTTGTTTTCTAAGGCAACGGTTTCAGAGGTTTGGGTATACACATGGTGGCAGGGGCATTATTCCACCTAGAACCCTTTCTGATCGGGTTTCTCATTGGTCTTCTTACAAAATGGGAGAGTTTATAATACGCAGCTTAAGACCTGCAGGTGTGGACTGTGAATTTGAACTGGCCATTCTGTAACAAGACTTCTTGTAAGAAGAAGGGTAGCTGTGAAGACTTTCTATGCAAAGGAATCTCCCAGTGGGCACCAAATTGATGTTTTCCCTTTCTCCAGTGAAGTCCTGTAACATGTAGCTCACGCCACAGAATTAAAAGCTGTTGGGATAGAAATCCTATGTCCCAGCACTCTGGAATAAAGCAGGTCAAATACCAGCTCTGTCCCATAAGTGTCCATTATCACACAAGTTTCTTATTTTAATTGAACATCAATTTCTGACTCTGAAAAACAGAAACAATAATGTCTAGAAATGCTGTGCAATTGCAAAAATAAAATGTGCAAAGGGATTAGCACGTGCCTGGCACATTCTTGTTGCCCAGTGAATGATGTTCGCCCTGGGGCCACATCAGGTCTGCCTTTGCTCAGGCTGCCACATGCACCAGAGGTGAAGAGTGGACATCAGCATGGCAGAGGGCATTGGAAAAGTCGGAGCTGCTAGACCAAGACCAAAGCTATTCAAGTGCTGTAGAGGAGGCAGCATCATGCAAAGAAAATGGAAATCTGCACTTAAACTGTGCATGTAGCATTTGCAGAGGCTCCACTAGAAAAGTTAAAATAAGACTCAAAAAAGGCATAGTAGCTAGGTGCAGTGCAAAGTGCTTGTAACCCCAACCCGGGAGGCTGAGGCTAGGGATCATTTGAATCTGCAGGTACCCTGGCAACATAGTGAGACCTAGTCTCAAAAAAAAGAAAAAGACAGAAAAAGAAAAGGGAAAGCAAATCCAACATGGAATGGGATGGATCTTGACCTCAACATCATGGAAGATAAGGGCTGAGATCCAGGAGATAAGAGTCCCTATCAAAATGGTCCACACAGTTTCCTTTGCCTTGATGGAAAGAGCCAATACCTGATCCGCTGTAATATTACGACTGTGTAAATCATCATTTGCTTGCTGGCTTATTTCTAAACAATGGATAATACCATGTTATCCCAGAGTGTGGCTTCAGCTTTGTTCTCAATAATCTACTTTACTGTCATCCTAAATCTTGATTGTAAAACCTTTCCTTATGTTATGTATATGAATTTGAATCAAGTACATTCTACCTGCTAAAGCCAGTAATATCTATTGAATATTGATCCATGCTAGTTGTTACAAATGTTAACTGCCTAAAATACATTTTATACTTTATCCTTTGCAGTGATTCTATTGTAATTCTAGTTGATTTAACTGATTACAGAACTGAGCCTTCTGAAGTCTGAGTAACTTGTCAAACTTACATAACTTGAACTGGTGGAGTGAAGCGTCCAGATCTTTCTGTCTCCAAATATGAGGTTCCAGTACCTGTAGGGTACAATAACAGTGACAATAAAATAATAATCAGGAACAACAACTACCGCTAAAATCGGAAAATGTCTATAAATAGAGAAAAATGAGTTGCAGAACTGGCTATACATTATGATTCAATTTTTGTAAACCGAACAAGAATGTGTATATGAGTGTGACTATATATTAATGAAAGCTATGGTCCCTTTTCTTTAAAAGTACATATGCATACATACACACAAAATTTCATGCACAACTGAAGGAAGTTCAGGTTAAGAACTTCTAATATATGCATATCACATGTAAGAAAAATCTAGAAGGATATACTCCAAATTATCAAGTGTGATCTTTTTAGGATGTTCTTTCTGTCTTTATTGGATGAAATTGTTTTTCAACATGCATGCTTTATTTCCATAATCAAGAAAAATAGTTGTTTCCAGTTAAAATGAAATTTACTGCTTATTTTTCTCTTGATGAAGAGAATGGCTTTCCTGTGTCATAACCCAGAGATGATGGATAGATTTCTGAGAAAACTCAAAATATGCTTTTGTGAATGCACTAAATATGAGCTCTTCTGACTGAAAAGAAACTTTCCCTAAAAGTTAAGACTAATAACTGATAACAAGGTGGTGGTGGTGGGTGGGTGTGTTGTTGGGGAGGCTGATCTAATGACATTTGGAGAGTCTTATCTGAGTCCCCCACTATGAAGGACATGTGTGTGGGAGGCTTCAGTGGTGCTCATTTTGTGAAGAGAGAAGGAACCTTGACAACCAGAGATGTATGCACTGCAGGAACTGAGTGGTAAACAAAGCTAATATTGCAGAGGAAGGGGGCCACAGTGTGTTGGAACAGGGATCTCTGTGCTAATCAGATTATCCTTGGGCTGTCATTTGAAATGACCTCCTCTTTCTCCTTTCGAGTCAATCTGGCACTAACTGAAGTGACTGTGTCCAGGGTGCCCTGTTCTGAACCAAAGAGTTATCCTTAAGCTCTTCACCTGCTCACAAGGGATGTCTGTTGAGATATCAGACTCACCATCTCACTTAGTAACACTGGGCTTGGAAGACACTTTCTCTCCTCATTCCTACCCTTCCCCACTTGCCCACCCCATGTCTGTCAGTGCAAGAGCATCTTCATCCACCTTTACAATCAAATCTTATTCTGAGATGAGTAAAGATTTTAGGAGTATCTTATTTTTCCCTGAGAATGAAAATTTAAATATTTACTTTTAAAAGGAAATCTGTAGCATTATAACCTGATTTAGTGACGGATTTTTGTTTATGTAGGGTTGGAAACAGCCAGAGTTCTCATGGCCAAGGATAGCGGTGAGTCTCTTCCCACAGCACCCTATCTTTGAGAACAATGTTCCCCTCAACTGAATGCAGTAACTGTGGGAACAGCAAATATTGACGAAGCTCTTTGGATCCAAACCAGTGTGCTAGATAAGAAGGGGCGAGACTTCTTTCCACTACCCCACCCAGTGAAAACTGAGTTTGTATTCTACCTCTGCCATTCTCTTGGATGAGATGTACTGTTTAGATGGTGTGCTGTCCATCAGATTTCTTGTAAGGATATCATAAAGTCTCCTTCCTCTTATAGGCTCAGACCAGAGATGGGTAAGGATCTCTCTGCATGCTGCTCTACATAGCCAGGCACTTCCTGCACACCCTGATGAGAGCCCCAAGTTCACGTTTGCCTGCTGCCTTGCAGGCCTGCTCTCCCTGTGGGAGGCAGAGTCTATCAGTTGTAGGCTCTCTGTGGAAGCAGTAAACGCACTATAGTAACAGAGCCCCTGCTTTTCAGTTAGAACAACCTAGATTTAAGTCCTGACACAGCCATTTACTAACTGGTTTTTGTTAAATTTCTCATTTTCTTTTAGCACCTGTTTTCTTGCATTATCTTGCATGATAACATCTGTTTCTGGCATGATGGGTAAAGCATCTATCACCACAGTGAAGTGCTCCTACATGGAAACAACATGGTCATGTTATTAACATGCTATCGGTCCTCCCATGGGGAAAAATATCCTTCCTTTTGATTGACTCCTTCCCCTGTCAACACATGCCAGCTCTTTTTCTTGCAATCTTTTTGAATGAAGCTCTTCTCAAAAGGGCCCACACTCAATGTCCTCAATTTCTCTCCTCACTTTTGCTCCTAAACTCATCCCAACAGACTTTGGCCCCATCTCTTTTATCAAGGTCACTAATGGCGTTTCCTAGTGGTTACACTAATTAGCAGCATTTGTTAGGGGAGAGCATGCTTTTCCCCTGATATGATTTCTGATAGGATGAGTCTTGAGGACAACACAATTCCTCCTGTCTCAAAGAACTATTCCTCTCAGTCTTCAGGGCTGATAAGCCTGACCTCAAGACATTGGCAGGACCCAGGATTTGGTGACTGTTTCTCTCTTCTAGCAACATTTATTCCCTCAATGATCCTGCAGTGTTCTGGCCTTAAATACCATCTTTGTGTCAGTGATCCCCAAATACATCTTACCAACACTAAACTGGACTCTCCATCTTGATGTCTATTGGGCATTGAAAGCTTAGTAGATGTTGGCCAGAGAAACAGAACCAGTAAGATATATGTGTGAATGTATATGTGTATATGTGTGTACAGAGTTCAGAGAATTTCTAAGATTGTGATTATGAATACAGAGAGGTTCTAAGATCCCAAGGTTGAATAGACAAAGTAGATACCCAGGAGAGCTGGTGGTTTTGTTGTCTGAGCCCAAAGGCCTGAGAACCAGAAGAGTTGATCGATTATTTTTCTTGTTTAAAAGTTAGCAGGCTCCAACCCAGGGACAGCTGGTGTTTTAGTTTAAATTCAAAGTAAAAAACAATGCCCCATTTCATACCCAGTCAAGCCGGAAGAATTTTCTCCCACTTGGCAGGGACAGTGAGCTGTTTTCTTCTATCCAGGTCTTAAATCAACTTGATGAGGCCCTTCCCCGTTTGAGTGAGCAATCTGATTGCCTTGATCTGCCTTTTCAAATGTTTATTTCATCCCAAAGCCATCTCATACATATATATACTCAGAGTAATATTTGACTAAATATTTGGGACCTCTTAACCCAGTCTAATTGATGCACAAAATTAACCATCATTCATAATTATGTTCAAAAGTTGGACACCTGTCCTTTTGGATAAAGCTTATGTTAACTCAGTTTTTTCCCCTGTCATTGGTTGTCAATTGTATCCTTACAATCTGACTGAAGTCAAAAATCTGGTGTCACCTTAGCTGTACTTTTTCTCTCACATCTCAGAAGTTGTCAGAAAATCCTGTTTAATCTTCTTCAACAACTATCTACAATTCAACTATAGCTTGCCACTTGCATGGCTATTACCCTAAATTTAACTGTAGTCATTATTTATGGAGCCCTACGGTGAACACCATATTTAAAATAGCTGCCACCACCACCAGGACTCTTGTTCTCCATTGCTCTAATTTTATCCATAGTACCTCTCATATCCCATATAATTTCCTTATTTCTTTGAATGATCATTTTCTATCTGTCTTAGGTAGAATGCCTATACAATTTATTGCATGTAATATAGAGACAATAAATGTTTGTATATAGGCAGCTTGTATATAGGCAGTATAAATGTAGTATATAGGCAAAAAATTTATTGTCTATATACTACATGCAATAAAAAATAAAAAAAATTTATTGTCTATATACTACATGCTGTGGATGGATTTAGAGGTGAAGAAATGAAACCTTTAAAGGAATTGAGTGATTTACAAAGTAGTAATATGAATATTATTTTAAAACAATGCTTAGAGTCATACATAGGCAAGTAGTGCTAATGTTAGGTCAGTTTCTGCAATAGTGTTGTTGGGCATCTGTTTACCATTTTCTATTAAAACTATGTCTTATCCAGATAGCACTATCTGTTGATCAGTGTCAATTTACAATATGCTCAACCATAGAAAAAGACTTATTTTCTCATTCTTATCTTTGTCCCTTTGGGTTATCTGATAAAATCTGCTTGTTTAGAAACATCTTCACCTTTCAGATACTGTAGATTACTGTGCATTTTAGTATTTATGGTTTTTTTTTTTTAAGCTCCTAAGAAGCCAAGTCAGACATCACTTTAAAGCTTTCCTTATAAGTTAATTCTCCTTTCTTCTTACAATATTTATAATGGTATTAAATCATTTCATGAGAGCAAAATGATTTTTTTTCTTATTAACTGCCATTATCTACAAATATCAGATGGGCTCCCATGATGGGGTTGGGGAAGTAAACAGACGTGTAGAAACTCCTGATCTATTAAGATAAATGTGTGTAGACTGGTCAGGATATTGATTCAGCTTTTTAGCAGAGACTAAATAACAATGTGTTTAATATGGAAAGGCTCACTCACTCATTCTCTCTCCCTCTCCCCTTGTGATAACCAATCAAGAGAAAGGATATTTTGTTCCAAGATCAGGACCCATCACCTTCCATGTTGTGTTCCACTATCCCTTATTATGTTATTTTCATTCAAACAGTAGACTTGGCTCACACACCAACATGTGCACTCAACAGAAGAGAGTAGGAAAAATGAGCAAATGACTTCCTTTTATGAATGTGATCTAGAAATCATACATCTTATTTTTACTCTTATCCCATTGAGCAGAATTCTGTCACCTAGCCATACTTAAGCCAAGCCCAGAAACATAGCTATAGGTAGCTACATGCCCAACCTGGGGTTCTCTTACCAAAAGGAAGACAAAATTGGCTGTTGAGAGAGAACTAGGAGTCTCTGCTCAGCTATGTCTATATATATTTTTGCCACCTCCAACTAAATAATAAGGCCTTAAAGGTCAGGGCTGCATCTTACATTCTCAGCACCCTGCATATTGTGATTGCTCCATAAATATTTGTCAGTTGGGTGCTTCAGTAAATGCACTTTCATCCATCCAAAAAAAATTGTGAACAGTTTTTATTAGAATGCTCAAAACAAACGCTATTCAATCACAGGGTAAATATTCAGGGAAAATAAATGTCCAAAGGCAATATGGTCATAGAGAGGTTCTCCATACACTTACCCATGGCTTCATGCGAAGCTGGAGAGGCTGCCTGCAGTAAGACAGAGGCAGAAGATAGATTCAGCCTAAATGGGTTCATGTTCCAGCTGATTGGCTGCTTCATTAGTGCACCCAGAGATTAAGCTCCTGCTCCAGCAAAATTTCTGACCTAATTTTGGTAAATGTGGTTTCACGGCATGCTGCCATTCCTTTCTTAATTCATCAGGCTTCATGGGAACCAAGCTCCCAGACTTCCCCTCCCCCAGGTAGCAGTTAAGCTGGTAGAATTGTTCTCTCTTGTCTATAAGGAAATGAAAACGGATCCTGCTGGAGGAAGTAAATAGAGCAGCAGTAAAACGTCCCTCCCCCTGAATTGGAACATCTGTTCAGACTTTTCACAGCTCCCACAAGGAAGAGAATAGAACACAAGACTTTGAGCTATAAAGGAAAGACCTCATCTACTTGCCCTCTGTAACTTGTAATTTATGATCATTTGACTTGATCTGGCCCTGGGTTTATCTCCCTGATGTCTTTGAAGGACAGACAAACTGGGTAAATGAATGTGATAAACAAGAATATACAGGGTGATGTTTATCACATCCACGAGGGCAAACATCTGCAAGGCTTAACTTCATGAACTATTGAATTGAAACAGATGCTGCTGACAAAAGAGATACAGATCTGATTGCAGAGTCCCACACACCTCTGTTTAAAACTTATATTTAAGAGAAAGTTGAGTTGTTGCTCTATGGATTTGAAAGAAACTGTCTATGTTCTGCAGATCTGGAATTTCACCATGGCACACTGGCCTTTCTTCATCTATCTGAATTAGCAAGGAGTTTGGCAAATCTGTGAAGATGGCCAGATGCTCTCCGGAAACCTCAACTGCCCCTGATCCAGATGTCAGTTTGCCTTTATTTTAGGATGAATGGAGATCCCTTCCCTCTCAACTTGTCATGTCCTTCCCAGAATATTTAGCAGTATGGCCTTTGGCCAATCCTTTTCTTCTCTCAGTGTGGAAGACTCTGAGTGGCTGACTGCTCAGCCAGAGCCCACAACTGACACTATCTGTTGAGAGCTGAATGTAGGGTATAAGAGAGGACAGATGAGAGAAATGGCTATAACTGTAGAGGCTGGGGTTGAATGAAAGTATGTACTATTTAGCAAATTTTAATGATTTAACAAGTTTTTATAAAGGTTTTTGACAAAGGAAAAAAGTGGCTTAGGTAGGTATAATTTAGGATGCATTTTAAAGGAAGGCAAATGGTGAGGGGGTAATAAAATTGGTTAACATCAATTTTTGAGAGGTAATTGGGGGCTGGGGGATAGCTTATAGGTGGTTATTATTTTTGTTAAGAGGGATTTTTTTTTTTTTAAGTCTGAATAAGCAGCAGCAGTTTTTAGGAAAGATTAGAACTTTGTAACCTATAAGAGACTTTTAGGTTAGAAATCCCTGATTTGGGGAAGAGCTATGTTGAGCTGGCTGTAACATTTGAATAGGCAACGCTGTAGGGAGGAGGCAGCAGCTGTGAGCTCAACTGTCTTAGGGAAAAAAAATTTGTGAAACTGTGGCCGCTGAGCAGCTTTTGGTGCAGTGGCAGCGGCTTGGCTCGTGGCAACTATCTCCAGCTGCTTCAGAGCCCACTGGCCTGGAGGTAAAGCTGCGGGGATAAGCATCATAAAAATAAAGTCTGTTGCTAGCCAGACCAGCCAAACAGTGTGGGAGGGACACACAGTCCAGGCTGTGTGTCCTGGCATGACCAAGTGTCAGTATCTGAGGTGTTCCCCTGGGAGAAACGGAATGATGTTCTCTGTCCAGGCCTAAACTGTGTATTATCAGGCAGTAGCTCTCAGACTGTCTTGTCTGAACCAGGCTAATGTTCCATAAACTTGGAAACTTGGTCAGCTCATTTGCTGGCTACCATCTTGACTTGGCTGACCTTGTGGCGTCTGGAAAGGTTTTAGAAACTCATCCTCAGAAGGCAAGAGTCACTGCCCTTTATTGAATTACTAAGTGAGAGTAAGCCTTGGAAGTGCTTGGAGAACAGGCCAGCCTCCCCTCAAATGTGTCCTACCAGGGATACATTTTTATCCCACACTCTGAGTATCAGATAAAACTACCTGTTAAGTTTTGTAAGGAAAAGAAAATCTTAGTACTTAGTATCTGGAAATTCAATCAAGTAACATGAAACGTTGTGATTTTTTTTTCCTGGTCTTCTGTGGAGATGCAAGTCTCCCTGTAGCTCCCTGATCCTTGTTTTTCAGATCAATGTGTTGTGTGATTGCATAGAAATCAAAGTGGAAAATAAAACATAACTTTCCTGGTCTTTCCAGTAGGCAGGTCCCTGGAATATTCTTAACACCTACCTGAAATTCAAATGAACACTCCTTGGGTTTGGGGGGAGAGACATGTTTTCTTAAATTTTCTGCTTACAATTTCCCCTATTTTCTGCTTACAATTTCCCCTACCTGTTTATGTAACAGGAGATTAAAA
Source organism: Uropsilus gracilis (assembly GCA_004024945.1). Lineage (NCBI taxonomy): Eukaryota > Metazoa > Chordata > Mammalia > Eulipotyphla > Talpidae > Uropsilus > Uropsilus gracilis. Next base: position 51,589 of record PVHY01009761.1, read on the forward strand.
CCCAATCTCAAACTCTCTCTCTCTCTCTCTCTCTCTCTCTCTCTTTCTCTTCCCTCCCTCCCCAACCTTCATCTCCTGTTCTCCACTCCCTTCGCCCTCTGTTTCCTTGACTTTAAAGACACTGACAGTCTTTTGGCAAGTTGCCTAAAATTCAGAGAATTTTTATAAAATTTCTTCTAACCGTTGGCATAGAAAGCACTGCATAAATCAGCAAGACATTTTGTTGTAAAGCTTTCTCATTATCAACATTCACTACTGTTTCCTTTCATGAATGCTTCTTTGTCATCCTAGAAGCATTTCAGACTAGGCAATGCTGTTATTGAAAACATGGGAGCTTTCTGATTATAGACCTAACTAGTTGAATTGAAAATGATTTCCATGAATATTACAATGCCAAGTTCCTATAGGTGAGCTCAAAATATTAATTTAAGAGTACATTGGAGATGGAATAGAGATTCAGCTTCCTTATTATCTGATGGAGTCACTGCATCTGTACTTTGTAGGTCAAAGGTCTCTGAGATCTACTGGGGACTCCACTCTTTGATTCAGATCAGGATCTGACTTTTTCCTGTTACTTGATACTTATGTTCAAACTCAATTACAAAAAACAAAGGTGTTTTGCACACCCTGTGTGCCACACTATGCTTAACACTAAAGATAGACAGACTTATAAGAACTAGCCATTTTTAGAGGTGTTTATCTGTCCACAACGACTCTTTTTACAAAAAATTACATGATATTTTTATTGAGGAAACATAGGTTTATAACATGATATATAACTTAGGGGCATAGGTTCACACCTCACCACACCCACCACCAAAGCATTCTCAGTCCACCAAGGTCCATTGAACCCTTTCTCTCCTTGGCTCCCCACTCCCCACTCTATCCTTTTATAGCCTCAGTTCTGCAGTCAGATTTCTAGGGGTTGTTTTGCCTCTTCCTTTGTTTTATTTCTGTCTGTTTCGCATATGAGTGAAATTGTCACCTACTTGTCTTTCTCCTTACAGTGTGATTGGCACTGTCATAGAGCAAGAGCACAGAGCTAGAGACACATGGTGGAGTGGTAGACGGTACACGTGGTAGGTGGGTGAGGACACCAGGTCTTGGGTAGCAAATATATGGGCTTAAATTCTGGATCTACTGCTATTAACTAGATGGACAAGTTAGTGGGTGAAATAATACCTAATTTCCATTGTTAAGATTAGGATTAATCGACTGTGCTACTCACAGAGGTGGCATCTAGGAATTGCTCGATGAATGCTAATTTGTAATAGGCAGTAAGCTATTGGCCCAGACTTTATTTGGTCTGGGCAGTATGGAAGACAGTGGAGACTGAGATCTCAGCAGAAGACAACCAGTGGGAGGTAAGGACTCATGCCTTTTTAAGAACCTGCTCCTACCTGTGATTGGAGCAGGAGTCATTGGAGAGAAAGACAAGAGATTTAGAAAAGAGGCCAGATTGTGAGATGAGTTATAATGAAGGACTGCAATCAAAGGATTAGATTTAACACTGAAGACATATATTGTTATTGGTGTTTGTAAGGAAGAAAGTAGCATGGAGACAACTGAGTTATTTTTAAAAGTGGTCTTTTCAATAGCTGTGGGAAGAATAGTCTGCAGGGGAGAAGAGTTAGGAAATGAGTATACTAGTGCAAGGAAGAAATCATGTTCGTGTATACTCCAGTGGGATGAGTTGGAGGTCTCATGCTTAGACACTTTGCTGAGAGCAGCAAAGCTGTGAACAATGGAGGCAATGGGTTCAGTACAGGGCAACGGCAATACAGGCAAACCAATGCAATCATTTTTGAATGAGATAGAATTAATCAAAATCATGACTATCTGGAAGTGGAGTGATGAAAAATAATTTCATGGGAATAGGAGGTTTTTGGAACTTTGGAATTCAAAGTACTTCCGAAGAGCTAGAAAAGAAAGATTGTCACTTTTCTTCTTGCCCTTTTCCTCCTCTTCATTTTGTGGGGAAAGAAGCCACCAGGGCCAGTGACAACAAATCCTCTTTGAGCACTTGATCTAGCAGTCTTCTAAGGACAGTTGATCCCCTGTAGTAGCTTCCAGAGAGATCATGAAAATTGAGTGAACAAGAGAAAGTAACAAACAACTTCAGCCAGTATTTTCATAGCTGCTTATGGCACCTGGAATATTCAGTTAACTTTCTTTTTAAAAGAGAGACTAGCACTTGACTTTGGAAAGTTTTTTTTCCTTTCAAAGTGGAAATGTTATAAGAGGTGATATTAAATAATGGAAAATATGAGATTATTTGATGAGAGGTTGAGGACAGGATCTGTAGGTCATCTTAGGTAAACAGTCCAGAGTGAGTGGTGATGTGTAAATATTGACATGGAACCAGGAGGAAACACAGAGAGGAAAAAGGATTACAGTGAGAGCAGGGTTTTGCTTGTTGGAAAGATGCTGCTCATGAAGATTTGAATAATAAAATCTTAAAGAGAAGACAGAGACATGAGCCTGAGGAGGCTTCCACTATTCTCTTTGTGTTAATAGCTTGAGAAGTTATCCGCAACATACCACTGGAAAAAATAGACATGAAACTGTGGCATAATCTATCGCCAGAGGCAAATAAGAGTCAATAACTGGTGTATCACACAGTAGAGATTTGAACAGTATAAATTTAATGAACATGAAACAAAATGTACTATGCAAAGTTTGTATTTTAGCCAGTGTTGTGGCATCTGGCCAGACTCGTTTATGAGTTGCATTTGTAACTAGTGAAACTATTCCATAAATTGGGTACAAGTGAAGTTGCATTTTTTTTACTTTTGGTTAAAGCTTTAGAACTCCCATACATCCTGTTGTCAGGGAAGATAATATCTCTCTCTTGATCTAATCCTTTCCTTTAATTATTCATCACTTCCAGAGCTTATTGCATTAACACTTGACTTCCATGGGGCCGGACATGGTGGCATATGCCTGTAGACGGCAGCGTAGGAAGCCGTGGCGGGGGTCAGGGATCGTGGTTTGAGTCCCGCAGGGGGCACGTAGCAAGACCTAGTCCCCAAAAAATAGCTGGGCGTGGTGGCACGCTCCTGTAATCCCAGCTACCTGGGAAGCTGAGGCTGGGGATTGCTTGAGTCTGAGGTACCCCGGGCAATGTGAGCCTGCGGTTCCTCAGGCAAAAATAGCGAGACCTGGTCTCAAAAAAAAAAAAAAAAAAAAAAAAAAAAAAAAAAAAAAAA
>PVHY01009762.1:0-54788 GCA_004024945.1 Uropsilus gracilis
CTGGAAGCCCCCCAATGCCCATACCTCCCATCCTGGTCTCTGCCTTCCTGAATGTACAACGGGCACCTCCCAAAGCCCCACCTCCACCTCTCCACACTGGCAACCTCTTCCTCAGCTCAGCCCCACCCCACCTGCACCTCACACATCCACAGCCCCAGGACTGGCCCCTGCCGGGCACCTGGCCAAGCCCTGAAGGCCTGGAGATCCAGCAGTCCCCACCTACAGCTTTAAACCCCAGACTCAGACACACTGGATTCCCCAAAGACCCCCTTTCCCCAAAGCCCCCCAGATTTTGGTCTCCTTGGAGAACACAGCTTCACACCCCACCATAAGGCCACAGTCCCCTTGGAAGTTAGGCAGTTAAGTGTTCAGACCCTATAACCCTCCAACTAGGGCCCCTGCTTCCCACCTCACAATGTTAACTAGAGTGGGTGCCAGCTAATAAATCCTTGCAGCAAGAGGAATGACAATGAGACTTGGGAAGGACTTTCTGTCTGCTGGGATGAGGGACTTAAGACCAAGCCCCCTCCCCCTACTCTAGGGTGGCCTGATCAGAGATGGGACTGGTGAGGACATTAGCAATTACTAGAAATTGCTTGAAGAAAAGGGGGGGGGGGGAAGGTGAGAAATTTGAAACCCTCAGGCCTCCACCATAGAGAATCCCTGCTGAGGGTCTCTAATAACAATTAAACCACTGAAGTTCAGCCAGAAGGGGTGAGGGTCATGAGTAAGGGGAGGGAGGGGACACAGAGAGATCACCCCCTCTTCTGCCAAAGTTGTTACGCAAATCGCCAGCTCTCAGATTCCCAAGTCTGACCACATCTGGGCACCTATCTATCTGAGCCCCAACTCTAACCCACCTGTTATTTCAGAGTCCCCAAACCAAGTTCCAACTCTCAGCGCGTCCACCTCACATCCCGGAGCAACAGTTCCCCCCCTTAAATTGCCACCCTAATAGGTACCACTGCATCCCAATTCTGATTATTACTCCAGGCCCCCCATCTTTAACACTATTCTCACACTGAGCTCCCACCTTTACCTGCCCCCTAAATAGTGACCTCTCTCTTTCCATCTTTTAGTTCCTACGGCTTCCCCCCATGTTGAACCCCATGTCCCAATCCTCCAGCTATTCTGGAGCTCCGATTGCTAATCTTTGGTTTGTTAATTTTTAATTCCTTGTTTTTGGGGTCCCCAATTACCCAGCCCTCATTTTGACTATGATCTGACCCTTTGCCTAAATTTTCCCAACTCCCTTTAAGCCTCTTTCGGACCAGCCTGTCTATACCGCGCTCCCATGCCTGTCCCTCTTCCCTCTCCTACACCTGGTCTCAATGTCTCTAGATCTTCAGTTCCTCCACTCTAGTCGGGGACCCCCATTTGAGCCCACACCCCGGTCCTGGCCCGCAAATAAGCCCGCACCCTGATTCTAACCCCCCACTTCCCGCTCCGCCGACCCCCGAGGACACACCTCGCCCGCCTCCGGGTAGTAGCTCCACTCGGCCAGGTCATGGGCCTCCATCTTCACCGAGCCCAGCATCCCCCGGGCCTGCGCCCCCACCCGCCCCGCTCCGATCCGGGGTGGGGGGGAACCGAGCGCTTCGGATCTCTCAGCCCGCGCGGCCCGAGTTCCGACCCGCGCCCGCCCGTCCGACCGCCCCAGGTCTCAGCCGTCCCGGGCGCCGCGGGAGGCGGCCACGCTTTATAGCTGGGACACCCCCACCCCCCACCCCGCCCTCGCCCGCTCCGGGCTCCCCTCCCGCCTCCCCGAGGGCGGCGCGCTCGGACTGAGGCGCCCCCTGCGGGCCTGCGAGGAGATGGACCTCGGGCGCCCGAGCTGCTGGTGGGGACGCAGCCTAGGCTGGGGCCGCGAGGGCAGAACGCCGGGTCCTTCTATGCCATGGGTGGTCGTCTTTCTACAGGAGAGGACAGATAGCCAGAGTTGGGTGTAGCCGTCACCGAAGAAAGGGGGTTCAGAGCGCAGCTGCCCTAAGGGCTCCGTTTCTGTCACTCTCAGGACCGATAAGAGACCCTCAAAATCCCATTCTCATTGGACGGAAGGAAATTTCCGACGTCTGGAGATGCTCCACACTGTGTAAATGGTCAGGACAGAAGGTGGACGGTATCGGGGCCTCTGCTCGGATCCCACTAGCGCAACGGACCACCTCCAGGACTCAGGAGCTTCAGCGCCGAGGCTCCCCACGCTCCCCAGCAGCAGCCGTCGGAACCACGCGAACTCCATTTCCCAGAAGCCCTCGCTCCCGCTCTCGCCGGGAGCCTCTCGAAGGGACTGCATTTCCCAGAAGGCAGAGTTCCCGAGAGCCGGAAATGAAGGGCCGCCCGGGCTTCGTTCGGGGGCGGGCAGAGGGCGGTTCTCGAGGCCGAGGCGTGGGCAGGGTCTGGCCGCGGCGTGGACTCCATTTCCCGGCGGCCCTGTGGGAGGGGCGCGTGCGCAGTGTCACGGCGGTGGACGGAAGATGGCGGCGGCGGCGTCTGCGAAGAGGCGCTGCTGAGGGGGCGCGAGGGGGCCGGAGGCCAGAGCGGCGGTGAGCGGGGGGCGGCGTGGGGGCCCCGGGGGCCAAGGGGGGAAGGACCCTGAAGAGGCAGGGCTCTGGCGGTACGGTGAGGCGCTGAGAGGAGAGGGGAGCAGTGAAGTTCGGTACCCCACTTTCTTTCCTGCCCTGGACCCTCTCGTGGCTCCCCAGCGCCCTCGGGGCAAAGTTCCAACGTGGCCCCCAAGGCGCGGCCTCGGCTCTGTACATTCTCCACTTGACACATGTGCACCGACCTTTCGGTTCCCCAAATTCCTTGCGCCTTCCCGCCCTAGGGTTTTTGCACAAGCCATCCCCGCCACCCTCAGCATACTTTCACCCCTTCTGCCTGGCTAGCTCCCATTCATCTTTCGGGGCTCCACTGCAACGTCACTTCCTCTGCAGAGTCCTACTTTCCCGCCCTCCATCCCGAAGTCCTGCTGAACATGCTCATAGGCCCCTGTTCTTTTTCTTCAGTCACGTGTGGGCGAATTCGTTATCACACCTTCATTTTTTGTGGTTTGATGACATCCGGTATGGTGAGCTTCACGGACCCGGACTGGACGTGTCTGGACTCAGAATGAAAGATTATATCTGGGACTACTCTGTAGATGAGGGAACTATTCAGACTCCTAGGTGAGAGTGGGCCAGTGATGCCCCAGGAGGGAAGGGCAAACAGTGATGGTTGGTAGTAGCAAAAGACTACGAACACCCCAAGTGTTAAGAGGGAGACAGACTGAAAAACTTCTGATACAGTAATATGCTATAATAATATGCAATTGTAAAAGAGCAACGGGGAGCAGGGAAGGAGCATGGAAATCTCTACACATGGCTAGATGGTAAGCTCTGTGACATGTTAAGTGAGAGAAGACAGCATTTATTACATGCTTTAAAGAGGGCAGCATGTATATCTCTTAACCAAAAAAGGGAAAGGGGCCGTCACAAATAGGAAAGGAAGGAAATGATTTTGGTGCATCTCAGGGTATTTTCTTCATGGAAAGAGTAGAAGGGTTCATTAGGAAGAGTTGATTTTGTTCTGATGGGGGCCATCAGAGTGTTGGTTGGCAGTGGCCTTGTTCTTGGGACTGCAAGAACAGACCTGGGGGTGGGGGCAAAAGGATTCCTCTCACATGGATGCTGTGGTGTGGTGAAGACCGCAGAGGCTGCAGTCTCTGTGGTCTGCAGTTTGCTGTAGCGGGCTCTCTGCATCATACAGGCTGTGAGCCTGTGCGCAGTGGCTTAAACTCTGACCTTCAGGTTTCCTCATCTGTAGTTGGAGATTAAAACTAGATTCTCCCTAGTTTCCCTTGCATGCTTTATGCAAGGGTTGATGTTGTCAGATTGAAGTGGATTAGCATGTATTGTACTTTTAATAAATATTAGCTATTATTTTTTTCAAGCATTTTAGAGCCAAAGGGCAGAGATACTGAGCTGAATTATTGGGGAAGCCTTTGGCACTCCCTCACCTGATATTGAGCACTTACTAGGGGTCAAGCACTGTTTTAGGCAAAAATATAGACAGTGAACAAATGAACAGGTATGGGTACAAGCAGCTCTCCCCTCATGGAACTTAGTGTGTGGGTGGTAATACACTCCATGGAGAAAAAAAGCAGCACAGATGGGGAGAGAGAGGAAGTTGAAACTTCAATTTAAGGAGTGAGGGATGGCCTCCATGCTGAGTTGTTTACATTGAGACCTGAGGAAAATGAGTTGTTTGGAAGGTGAGTTGTTCTGAAGTCTGGGGTAAGGAGTACTCAAGGCAGAGGACAAGATTTTGAGAGAGGACCTGGGCATGATAACTCATACCTGTAGGTGGCAGCCTAGGAAGCCAGGGCCAGGGATCGTGGTTCGAGTTCCGCTAGGGGCATGAAGCGAGACCTAGTCTCGAAAAAAATAGCTGGGCATGATGGCGCATGCCTGTAATCCCAGCTACCTGGGAAGCTGAGGCTGGGGATTGCTTGAGTCTGTGGTACCCGAGCAACATGAGCCTGCAGTCTCACAGGCAGAAATAGTGAGACCTAGTCTCAGAAAAAAAAAAAAAAAGGCTTTTGAGAGAGGGGTGTCCTTGGCATTTTTAAGGTACAATAAGGAAGCCAGCGTAGTTGGAGTGGGATCAGAGGGCTGAGATGGAAGGAACCAGGTCTTCAAGGCCTTGGTGAGGCTGTTAGCTTTCACTCTAATCAAGATGTGGAGTCGTGGACAGCAGAGAGCCCAGGCAAAGACTGTTGGATAGTTGTTCGCTGGGCAGATGCCGGTTGAATAACTAGTATGTACAGTGTATGGTCACTCTTTAGACTGGTCATACTTTATGCAGTAGCCTTCAGGGGTCTTCCCTTGTGCACGAAAACACTACTTTTCCCCTCTGTGCCTTGTATATAGTTTCTCACTCATCTCCTCAGAGAAGTCCTGTTCATCAGCAACACTCCCATCCCTGTTGCACAGACGAGAAAATGGAGACCCACTTCCTGTCCTGTCTCAGTCATTCTGGGTTACATTCCCAAAAACGACTGCAGTGGTGGGAATCCACATCTCATCCCATAATGCAGTGGCCTTTCTTGGACATCTTTCTAGTATGAGAGTATCTATAGGGCCCCTCCCCTGCTTTTTAAAATACTTTTTCTGTTTTTTGGCTTAACATCTTAGTTTTCCTCTCTTTTTTTAACAGATGAAAATACTCCCTTTTGTGAAAAGGGAGCATAAAGTAAGCATTGCCTTCCGCTTTGTTTGCTTTCACGGAACTCTATGTTGGAGTCCACAGTTTATCAATGTAGAGGGATTTTTCTCCCCCATCTTCTTTCTAAGTTACGTAGTATATTATTGTGGATGTATCAACCTTTTTTCAACAAACCTCCCTGTTTGGGAAAGCTCATAGTCTTTTAAAAAAAACCCACTTTTATTGAGGTACATTTGGTTTATGATAATAGTATTTTGCTATTAGGAATAATGCTATAGTTGATACCCTTATTTCATAATTTTGCTGTGTGACTTGGGACAGATGCCCAAAAGTCTTCCCTTTGCCTCCTTTGAGGAAAAAAAAAGCCACCTTCCAGAAAATAGCTTACACCCCTCAGTCTTTTCTGACATGTGGTGGACCTGCTGTGTGCAGGGCTGTGCCCCCTTTCCTTGGAGCTCTGGGGGGAAAAGCTTGCTCTGGGGCTGGCATAGAGTGAAGCCTGGGCTGAGAAACAGGCATTCCCACGCCCAGTGAGGTGGCGTGTCCATTCAGCCAACCAGCTAGCCAGCCAATGGGTGTTTGTGATCGGCCCTGGGTGTGTAAACCAGTGGGAAGGGAGGCTGGTACATGGTGAGGTACTGCCTCTGACAGGAGACATCAGACCCCCTCCAACGATTACTCCCACTCACACGTACCATCTGAGACAGACCCTAGAGTGAGACAGAGCTTCAGAAGCCTCATATGGACAGGACAAGCAGGACAAAAGGGTTGAGCTCTTTGTGGATAGCAGAGTGAAGATCCAGTCCAGCCCCGGATCCTGGAGCCTGACCTATCCTCTTCTCCAGGGCACCCTGGACAGCAGCCATGGCGGGCAGCAGTGGGGACAGCGTCACTCGCCGGAGCGTGGCCTCCCAGTTCTTCACGCAAGAGGAGGGGCCAGGCATCGATGGCATGACCACCTCAGAGAGAGTCAGTGTGGAGAGAAGGGTGTGGGAGGGGGCACAACCCCTGACCTTGGATAACCATTCCCAGGTGGCAGCACCTAGGAGCGTGGGTCTGGGCCAACGTGGCTTGCCCCTCACCGGCCTCTCCCCCGCCAGGTGGTGGACCTCCTGAACCAGGCAGCACTCATCACCAATGACTCAAAGATCACAGTGCTCAAACAGGTGAGGGGCCAGGTAGTGCTGGAGCCCTGGGTGTGTAGGTTGGGGTTGCAGGAGCTGGTGTAGAGTATGTTGGTGCCCATGCTGGCTACCATTACCATGCTTAAACCCTGGGTGGGCACTCCAAGCTCTGTGGGATGGATCAGTTCACTCCCTTCTATGCAACAAGAAATAGTCTCAGCCCAAGTCCCTCTGCTGGGAGCTGATTGAACTGGGGCTTCCATATTGCACTCCAGCTCCAAATTCTTCATTCTTTTTTTCCTCTTTGCCAGGGTCCTGTCTAGTGGGCAGAACATGCAAGTCACTGGGAAGTGGGAACCCAAAGTGGGGAGGGATGGAGGAAACTAATTCCTGTGGAGCCCAGAAGGAATCCTGGCCCAGTCAGGGGTGGCTTTTAGAGGAGGAGACTACATGTAAACAGATCTGGAGGATAAGGCCAACAGAAGCCTGTGGCCAGGCAAGAGGGGTTGTCTCAAGGCCCCAGAGCTTGTACATCTGTAGAGGAAGTATCATGCACATCTTTGCCTGGGGCTGCCTCCTGAAGCCTCGCAGCAGGCCTCAGAGCTAATGGTTGTCGTCCCTAGCTACTGAGAGTGGATGGAGGCTCAGGGCAGCTCCTGTGGAGCTCATGGTAGGGTGTGACAGAGCCAAGATTTAAGCGGAAATATCTGCCTGCATGCTGTCTGTATCCATAGAACGCTGGTTTCAGATGTGTGCTGTTCTTCCCCACCCCACCTCCCAGGTCCAAGAACTGATCATCAACAAAGACCCCACTCTCTTGGACAACTTTTTGGATGTGAGTGACCAGATGGAGAAAGGGGCAGGGGGCAACATGAGGGTGGATCCCCGTGCAGTGCTGACCGGGCTTCTCCTTGATGTTGGCAGGAGATAATCGCTTTCCAAGCAGACAAGTCCATCGAAGTGCGAAAATTTGTCATCGGCTTCATCGAGGAGGCATGGTAATGGGAGCTCCTGGGAGCCCTTTGGCTCCTGGCCTGGCCTTGGCCTGAGAGACCCATCCTCCAAGGCCCTTTCTCCCTCCTGTACACACTGCCACCACAGTGAATTTTAATAAGCCTGCGATCCTGGCATCACTGAGGGTTTGCCTGCTTCTCTCCCAGGTGGCTGTTGTGTTATCTGTAAGGACATCATCTCTCCCTTCAAAATGAGGCGTCCTCTGACCACTTTCCAAACCCTTCCTGCTCTTACATGGTCTGAGCCCTTACTGCCTCCTCCCTGGTGGGCTTCTGTGCCCTGGCAAGAGGGCTTGTCTCAGAGCTTCCCTTTTACCGCTGGTATTTTTGTTTCATTGTGGTGAAATGTACATACAGTGAAGTTGTTTAAAAGTAACTACTCACTGACCTTTAGCACAGTTGCGGTCACAACCTGGTTCTGAGCCATTGCTCCCCACAGCAGGAAACCCTGTGCCCCTTCCCTGGCTTACCTAGGCGCTCCTGTGTACCCTCAGCTCTGTGGGACCTAGGGAGGCCTCCACCCGCCTGCCCTCTCTAAGGTCACACCCAGCCACATGCCTTGCCGCCTCTCGGGTCTTCCTGACCTTTAGAAAAAAACAGCATATCTCCACATGCTGTGCCTGTAAAGGACATCATCTCAGGAAGCCTCTTGGCTGGGGTAGACTCCCTAAAGTCTTCTTCAGTGAACCCCCAAGCTGTGTCAGCAGCTAGTGGGACCCTCACCTCTGGTACCCGTCAGCACTGTTCTTTTTAGTGTTGTCGCTAACTGGATTGGCCTCGTTGCTTCTCTTCCCCACAAAGATGTCAACTCTGTGGGGCAGAACTTTCCTCTCCTGTGGCCATTGTATCCCAGGACCTGGAACGGTCATGGCAGAGGAGGATCTGTGGTAACAGTGCCATTAGAAGATTTTGCTTAATGGTGACTATGAGGAATTCTTCCTCTGCCAGGCACTGTAGTAAATCCTACCCACTGCCTGGTGTCCTAGCAGCACCCTGGGCGTGAAGATGTTTTATCCTCCTTTTTGTGGAAAGGAAACTGGCTCAGGCTGATCATCTGGCTTGTTAGCACGAAATCACTTGCTCTTTTGTTCTTTGAACCTTTGCTGGATGTTCTGTGCCTGGGAGAGAATAGAAGCGCCCCTGCATACTGTTTCTGTTTATCAGGAACGGAATGCCTCACCTACTTTGTTTTTGTTGTTTTTGGTTTTTTTTTTTTTGAGACTAGGTCTCGCTATTTTTGCCCGTGGAACCGCAGGCTCACATTGCCCAGGGTACCACAGCTTCAAGCAATCGCCAGCCTCAGCTTCCCAGGTAGCTGGGATTACAGGTGCGTGCCACCACGCCCAGCTATTTTTTGGAGACTAGGTCTCCTTACATGCCCCCGGCGGGACTTGAACTGCAATCCCTGGCCCCAGCCTTGGCTTCCTAGGCTGCCACCTACAGGCATGCGCCACCATGTCCAGCCTCACCTACTTTGTTATTCATTCCTTAAAATAGTACTAGGCCCACCTAAGTGAAGAGAAAACAAGGCTCAGAAAGATGAAGTGTGTTTCTACATTCTGTGCTCAGGAAGTCACTTGCCTGCTCCCTCATTTCCCTGAGGTCTTCAGTGAGCTCCCAAGCTGTGTCAGCACCTAGCAGGATCCTCACCCCACCAGGACAGCCAGTGCCCAGTGCTATGGGGGCTTTTCCCCATGTCTGTGATGCCAGTGTCTAAATTCTCAGTCTCCACAGTGTGTGGTGAGTTTTCTGAGTTGGCAAAGACCCCACCTATATACCAGGTACCACAGTTGTGTGAACTGTGGGAGAAGAGCAGTGAGTGAAGCAGCTATTCCTTTTTTTTGAGGCTAGGTCTTGCTGTTTTTGCCCATGAAACCGCAGGCTCACGTTGCCTGGGGTACCATGGACTCAAGCAGTCCCCAACCTCAGCTTCCCAGGTAACTGGGATTACAGGCATGTGCCACCATGCCCAGCTGTTTTATGGAATTAGGTCTTGCTGTGCTGCCCCAAGTGGGACACGAACCGCTATCCCTGGTCCCCGCTGCAGTTTCCCAGGCTGCCGTCTACAGGCATGCGTCACCATGCCTGGCCTGTTCCTCTTTTTTGATTGATGATGCTAACATTTCATCTCAGTAAGAGATGCAGTGAAAATGATGACCCCATCCTGAGCGCTGTATGTGGCCTTCATGAATTATGTTCGGTGAATAGATATTTACTAAAGGCCTTTCATTCTCTTCTCCAGAAAGTGAGACTTGCTGGTTCCCTTTTTTTTTTTTTTTTTCTGGAGACTAGGTCTTGCTATTTTTGCCCGTGGAACCGCAGGCTCTCGTTGCCCGGGGTACCACAGACTCAAGCGATCCCCAGCCTCAGCTTCCCAGGTAGCTGGGATTACAGGCGTGCACCACCACACCCAGCTATTTTTTGGAACTAGGTCTCACAAAGGCCCCAGGCGGGACTCGAACGCGATTCCCTAGCCCCGGCCACTTCATAGGCTGAAGCTTACAAGCACGAGCCACCGTGCCCGGCCTTGGTTCTCTTGTGGTAAAGAGGTTCCCACTTTCAAAGCCCTCAGACTTAGATAAACTTGTAAACCAAACCAGTGAGTACATTCCATGTAGTGCTTAAAAGTAAATATGGCTGCTGCTTATCACCTGCTTTCTGCCCTATTCTAGACTCTTATTGTACTGCTGCAGCTTTTTTTTTTTTTTTGAGACTAGGTCTTGCTATTTTTGCCCATGGAACCACAGGCTCACATTGCCTGTGGTACCACAGAGTCAAGCAATCCCCAGCCTCAGCTTCCCAGGTAGCTGGGATTATAGGAGTGCGTCACCACGCCCAGCTATTTTTTTGGAACTAGGTCTCGCTATATTGCCCTGAGCGGGACTCAAACCGTGATTCCTAGCCTCAGCCACTTCATAGGCTGAAGCTTATAGGCATGCACCACCGTGTCCAGCTCACTGCTGCAGTTTTATAACCACCTCTGAGATAGGTAATACTTCAAATGAGACGGAGTTGCCCAAATCCATACTGTTTTCTTAGTCTACTGCCCCTGATGTGAGCAGCAGTGCCTGATAGCTTGAGGGTGGTGGGGGGCTGTGGGGCTAACCTAGGTCTTGGGGGTGTGGTGGCTGTTTCCAAAGGTGCCAGCCACTGTTTTTGGCTTCCAGATGTGTGGACGAACGTGACAGGCATATTTCCTGCCTCTGCCCACCCCGTTCAGCCTCCTGAACACTGACCCCTGCGTCCCTTGTCCCAGACCTCAGACTCCCATAGCCCCTGACCCGGCTCCCTTTCCTCCATCCCAGCAAACGAGACATCGAGTTGCTGCTGAAGCTGATTGCCAACCTCAACATGCTCTTGCGGGATGAGAACGTGAACGTAGTTAAGAAGGCCATCCTCACCATGACACAGCTCTACAAAGTGGCTCTGCAGGTTAGCACTCCCTGCTAGCATTCAGGAACAAGGGTCAGACTGTTCCTTACAGGCAGGGTATACTATTGGTCTTTGGGACAGACAAGGGCATCTAATAATGTCTAATGGTCAGGAATTCACTAACCTATCCTTCACCCAACCTGGCTGCCACCTAGCCTCCCACCATCTATGCATTCAGCACACACTGCCCTGTTCTCTATGGCCATGTGGACCAGGTCCTGAATCTCAGCCAGTGGGGGGACTGGCTAGTCCAGGTGCCATAGGGATGCTAGTCATGGGCTACAGTGAGTGCCACGAGGACAGTGCACTTGGGGCAATGTTTGTCAGCACTTGTGATGTGGCCACATCTACCTAGTTTCGGCCCTTCTGAAGTCAGCCTTCTTTTGCCTTTGTCATGCTAGGTTGTGTTGTCCGTGACCCTCATGAGGCAGGACCAGTCCTGGGTTCTGGCCCAGTAAATGTTCCCCAAAGTAATTGGCATCTGGGGTCTCTGGGCAGCAATGGAGTACCATACTGTCTTGTCTGTCTGTTCACCTATCTGGCTACTCTCAGTGGATGGTAAAGTCACGGATCATCAGCGAACTCCAGGAAGCCTGCTGGGACATGGTGTCAGCCATGGCTGCGGACATCATCCTGCTGCTGGACTCCGACAACGACGGCATTCGCACGCACGCCATCAAGTTTGTGGAGGGTCTTATCATCACTCTGTCACCACGCATGGCTGACTCAGAGGTGCCCCGCCGCCACGAGCATGACATCAGTCTGGACCGCATCCCCCGTGACCACCCTTACATCCAGTACAGTGAGTGTGGCTACTAGTGCGACTAGGTCGACCCACCACTCTCTCCCCCCATCCATTATGCCCCCTCCCCCCTTGGTTGGTTTCTGTTTCTGGAGCCAGTGACTGAGCTGTAGCCAGTGGCTGTAGCCACGAGCTCTGGCACTAGGGTCAGATTCCAGCCTCATTTACCCATTGTGTGAACTCGGGCAGGTTTTTTTCTCTGGGCGTCATTGTATCTCTGTAAAATGGAGGTGACAGTGGTGCATGGGTCGTGAGGTCCCATAGTACATGGGCACCATGAATGCTCGCCAGCTTTACATTTCCTCAGTTACAAGCACTAATGCTCCAATGGATAAATGACTACAGCATCAAGCAGCAGGCGTGGAGGTACTAGGGAAAGCACCCCCCCCCAGCTCCACTCCCAGGTGTGAGCACTGCCCGAGCTCAGTATTTCCAGGCCTTCCCTCTGTGAGAACGGGTTTCCACATGTACACATTGTTAGTTTTTGGTGTGGGAGATCTCTTGCTCTTTATAAAGACAGGCCGTAATTTGTTATCTTCTGCTGAGAGGTTGTAGCCTTGGTGCTTGAGTCTGAGCCTCTCTCTGCTGTTGGGCAGGCACCCTGTGCTCTGCGCAGATTTCGTCATCGACAAATTTGGTGGTCACTGTTAGTGTCTGCCTTAGGCAGTAGATGAGCCCTTGGTGAGTTTACAGGGGTGGCGTAGTCAGCAGTTCCATAGGCAGTAGCTCTCCTTATGTCTTCTTTGACTACCTCTTAACCTCAGTCATGGTGTTTTAGTTCTGTCTTCCTGTCAGCGTCGGGTCAGCCACCACACAACAGTCTGTTGTACACACCTACCACATGTTGTGCAGCCGCTGCCATTGGACGTTCGGGTGGGTTCATTGTTTCAATAACTGGGCAGTGTGTGTTTGCGTCGGACATACCAAAACAGCTGTCCGTCAGCATTGCTGAGGGTTAACCTGTGGGGACCGCACAAGGAGCACAGCCATATGAGCCCCACCAGTGTGAGGTCTTTGTAACGATCCTTTGGCCCCAGGGCCACTCTCTCCGCAGTCCTGAAAGAAAGGCCACTCTAATCAAGTCTCCTTTTCCTCATCAGATGTGCTGTGGGAAGAGGGCAAGGCAGCCTTGGAGCAGCTGCTCAAGTTCATGGTGCACCCCGCCATCTCCTCCATCAATCTGACCACAGCCCTGGGCTCCCTCGCCAATATTGCCCGCCAGAGACCCATGTTCATGTCTGAGGTGATCCAGGCCTACGAAACCCTGCATGGTAGGTTGGTTCCCTCCGCCACCAACCTGCTCCTCTTGCCCTGCCCTCTCTCCTGGGATCCATGTGCCTCTGAAGACACGGAGCTGGCTAGAGACCCAGTGATGTCAGCAGTCTAGCAGGTCATGGACCCAAGATAGCATTCTTCAGATTGGGCAGCAGTCCATAGAGTTCGCAGGACAGAAACCTGGTTTAAACTGGCTTTTCACTTTGAGGAGCATGGACGTGAAATGACATGATGTCTGAAATACTTTAAAATCCCCCAGGCTTTCCTCCTTCCCTAGAACAATAGGGAGGAGGGCGCACCCAGATAGGCATAGTGTATAGTGTGTAGATGTGCTCACAGTGCTTCATTCTGCTGACTGTGTGTGTGGGTGTGAGCATGTGCAGGTTGTGACTATCTCCAGCGTGTGGCCTTTTTCCCCATGTTGGCTTAATTTTCTGCCTCCTCCTTGGGGGCAGTGTAGGTGGCCCTGTGACTCTGGACCTGCGTTCTGTCTTCTTGGCAACCCAACGAGAAGAGAGCGTCTGCTTCCCAGTGGTCACTGCAAAAATCCAAAGTCTGATGTTCATTGTTTCTGATTGGCCAAGAAGAGACTCTGAGCCTGTCTGAACCAATCACAGTGGTCTTGGAAGTGCAGTGTTCTTACTGGCCTGAGTCTCTGGTCCGCTTGAACTGAGGATGGAGCCAGGGTTGTTCCCTCAAAGGAGAATGGGAGTGTTGTTGGCCGAGGAAGAGGGGAAAGCTACTGTGCGGGCAAAATTACAGGCATCCTCTCTCCCTCTGGACCAGGGAAGGCTGACTCGGCAAGGTGACTGTTAGGCATTAGAAAGGCAGTCTGGTGGCAGGGACACCAGCGGCGAACTGTGGCGGCAGTTCAGCTGGGACAGTCTCAAGGTGAGGGTAGTGAGCATAGCCTTCCTGAGTGGGCCTTTTGGAATTTTCAGACCAGACAGGAGAGAAGATGAGACTTTCTGTTTAGTATCTGCTTTCTTTGTTTGAAGGTTGGCTAATGCTGGTGGAGTTCTGTGGAGAGCTGAGGGTCAGCCGGTGGTGTGGGGATGGCATGTGGCAGATTGGAGAGCGGGATGCTCCCAAGGTGATGCCTGCAGGGCCACCACCTGAGCTGGGGGTTGGCCAATAAGACCGGCAGGGTCCTTGGGGACCTGCCCACAGCCCCAAGCGCCCACCTGTTTCCTCACAGCAAACCTGCCCCCGACACTGGCCAAATCTCAGGTGAGCAGTGTGCGCAAGAACCTCAAGTTGCACCTGTTGAGTGTGCTCAAGCACCCAGCCTCCCTGGAGTTCCAGGCCCAGATCACCACCCTGCTAGTGGACCTGGGCACCCCCCAGACTGAGATTGCCCGCAACATGCCCAGTGGCAAGGACACCCGCAAGCGACCCCGAGATGACTCAGACTCCACACTCAAGAAGATGAAACTGGGTAAGTTGAGGTCTGCTGTGTAGGGGCGGGGCTGGTCACATTCAGAATGAATATTTCGTTAGCCAGAAGCTTCCTTCATTTTAGGGCATATTGCCCTAAAATTGTAAGTCACATTGTGTAACTGAGACGATGTACTACAATTAATTCCAAAATACAAGCAAGTGATAACTGAGCTAATAGTTAATTATGAGCTACTTCACTTACACAGAAAAGAATAAAATGAAATTGGCCTTCCCTTTAGTTGTAACCACGCCTCAAGTGTTAACGTTTTCTTTCAGAAACGCCTGGTATGTGTAAAAGTCTCCTTCCTCTTTTATCATTTTTAAATGGACTTTCTTTTCAAAGTCATTTTTTCGTGACTATGCTACTTCCCATGAACAGAGAAATTGTTTTTTCCACAGAAATATTTTCAGTCACTTGTTTATTCCTAGAATGTCTATGACCAAGTTGGGGTTTTCTTCTACTTAAAAAAAATAGGCCTTATTTCTATCTAAGTAGTGAGGAAGGAATCTTTCTTTGTTCCTTGTCATTAAACAAACAGCAGAACCTCCCAGTGTTCAGTGAGTGTCACATTATGAATCTGCAGAGACGGAGGCTGCACCCTCTTCCCAGCAGGCAGGGCTGGGGCAGGCACTGCTGGCCAGCCCTGGCGGGCAGTCCCCTGCTCCTGTGGTGGCCAGACAGGGCATCCTCTTGGCACTGGGGGCTGAGGGCATGTCTGAGCACTTGTTTTGGCTTGTTCAGCTGCTCTGCAGACCCTGACTGCTCTGGGCTCATGCAGAGCTTTCAATTCTTCCATGCATGCGACGCAAGCTTTAAGAGATCTCATAGCACTTCCGCCCATCCTTGGTGTTCTCTGCTTCATCATCACCGTAATGAGCATGCAGGTTCTCTGCTTCTGTAAGATAGCACCTTGGTGACATCTCCGGTACGAACCTTTGCTGGAAGATCAGATGACCAGATCTCCCCCTTGGGCAGTAACCATCATACTTATGTTCACCAGCCTGTCTGTGCCATTTTTTCTGCACCACCTGCCACACGCTGAACTCTGTCCATGTTGCATCAGCTGATCCGTGTGAGTTTTCAGAGCAGGTAGCTTCGAAGTAGATGCCCAGTTTGAGTTTGGCTAACCAGCAAACCACTCTTCCAGAGGCCCTGCTGGTCTCCCTTCCCATGCGCCTCCTCCCACCAACTGTGGCCACTCCCCGCCTGTTTGTTTCTGTCAGTGACATGAGCCACAAACCGTCTTACATGCTGGTTTTGCATTTCCCTGATTCCTGGAAGGCAGCAGCATCTTGCTAATAAATAGAGCGTCTGTGAGATCATCAGTTGATACTTTTTGGGCTCCTTGGCATTCAGCATGGAGCCCAGGTGACTGTGACTTCCTCCCTTTCCACACAGGGGCACTGAAGCCCAGAGAGGCAGGTGGTACCCTGGGCTCATAAGGCATCTGAGGGTGGAGCCCTCTGCCTGTCATGCTGCTCCCGTGCTAGAGCACCTGAAGGCAGGACCTCCCAGGCCCCCTGGGAGCTGCGTGGGTGGGCTGCTCTCTTCAGAGCTGCGTTTTGTGTCTTTACCCCAGAGCCCAACCTCGGGGAAGATGATGAAGACAAGGACTTAGAACCAGGCCCATCAGGGACCTCAAAGGCTTCAGCCCAGATTTCTGGCCAGTCAGACACAGACATCACAGCCGAGTTCCTGCAACCCCTGCTGACACCTGACAATGTGGCCAATCTGGTGAGGATGGGGGGGTCGCTTCCCCAGGTGGGAGGGCAGGCTCACTGCTGGTCTTCCTGCTCTGTTCTGCAGGATATGCTTCCGCTGACTGACATCTTTCATCCTCTGTCCTCCGTGCTGGGAGGACGTCCCAAGGGCCACCCAAACCTTGGGGGACCTCCACTTCCTCAAGAGGTCACTTGGGTCTCGTGTTCACGCCTCACCTATGAACAGGGACTGTGTTAGCTGGAGAGAGAACCCAGGGAATTGGCTCCTGAGTGACCAGCAGGGTCCTCAGGCTCTCTAGCTATCCTGTTTCAGAGTGAATCACCGACTTGAGCTGTGTGTCGGGGTGTAAGATCTGTTGTCAGCAGCAGCACCCAGACGTTCTTGCTGCATGCTTCTGGAGAGTGTGTCTTCCCCCAGCAGTCACCTCCAGTCTGCCTTCTCTACCTGAGGCTCTGGGAGCTTAGTGGTTAGGAATAGGGAATGAAATTTGAGATCATTTAGGAGGGTGATGAGAAGGTGTTTTCACTCCGGCTTGGATCCTCTGGTGAACCCCAGGCCTGGAAACCTGGTATTAAGCTCCGTGCCCCCTCCTTTACCCTTTCTACGTTCCCACACCCCTGCCTGTCCAGCCCTGCCCCCCAGCTGCTTCCCCCAGCCCCTGACACTGCTCCAGGCAGCAGAGGGGTCTTTCTGATCACAAGGTGTGATGCCCCAGCTCACACCCCTTAGTGACTCTTTCAGGTAAAATGGCAAATCACCTGGCCTGGGCACCTCTGATGTGAGTCCCATTCAGTCCTTGCACCTGTGTCCTCACCACACTGGAAAACCGTCCATCTCAGATCACAGGCATGGCGTTCCTAGGTTCTCTCGCTTCTGTGGTTCCTGCTCCCTCTGCGGGGACGTGCCCCTTGGTCACTGACTCTGTCCTGTCTCTTTCTTGACGTAGGTTTGCTGGTTTGTGGTTGTTTCCGTGAAATGACTCTCAGTGTGTTGATGCCCTTTCTTTTTTACTTCTAGCCTGTTACTTTCATGGACTGTTTTGTCCGAAGCATTAAGTTAAATACTCAGCTTGCTGGTTTTTAGCCTTCTTTGTAAGTGTAGGCTTTTCAGGATCTCAGTTCCACCAAAGTGCCATCCACCCCCGAGGATTTGTTGTAATCTCCCCTTTCTGTCCTAGTTATTTTGTTAGATATGTGCTTAAAGTCCGACTTGAAATCATCTTTTGCTTTAACTCTTGACAGAAAGGAGTGTGCTCTGCCAGGATACTCTTTTTCATTCACTCAGTTTCTAGTCCACATGACTCTTTACTGCACCCTTGAGCAGGAGGCCATGCTGTTCCTATGCTGGAATACCAACTCCCCTGCCATCCTGCACTGCAAACCTGACCCTACACTGATCTGGTCCTTGCCTGTTCTCAGTTCTCAGGAAGAGGTGCTTCCTCAGGGAGCCAGCATATCCCAGCTGGCCTGATGCAGCTCTTGGCCCCCTTCACCTCCCCCTCCTGCAGCATGCTGCATCACCCCTCCTGCCCTCTCTGACATTTCCGGGAATCAGCTACACGAGAGCAGACCCCGGTGCCTCCCAAAGGCACCACCATTCCACTGGCATGGACCCAGGCCCACACAGGGTGAACACGGGTTGACCCTGTACAGGAAGGTCCTCACTCTGGGCATTCCATAGGTCCTCATCAGCATGGTGTACCTGCCCGAGGCCATGCCGGCATCCTTCCAAGCCATCTACACCCCAGTGGAGTCGGCGGGCACAGAAGCCCAGATCAAGCACCTGGCTCGACTCATGGCCACACAGATGACAGCTGCAGGCCTTGGACCAGGTGAGTGTCACTTAAGGCCATGGGGTCAGGTGTTAGCTCTGTCTGCTAGGTCTCCTGGTGGTAGCACAGACAAGACCCCATGAAGTCGTAGGTGTAAATAATGACAGGTCCCTTAGATGTGTACTCAGTATTTCCAGGCCCTGGGCATTGAAATCCAACAGACCTGGGTTTGAGGTCTAAGTTGAACCAAACATTGTCAGACACTTAATAGCTGTGTAACGTTGATCAAGTTACTTAACCACTCTGAACCCCTGCTGTTTCCCCATCCCAGCAGCATGGTTGAGGTGAGATTTATATAAATAAAGAAGCTTGTGACTCTTAGGCGTGTGCCTTTCTCAAGCTTCACAGAGTGAACCACCTCACCAGGGTAACTACCTTCTAGAGGAACACAGACTGTCAGCCCTTTCTGCTGTTCCAGTCAGCACACACCGTCCCACCTCCAGAGGCAAGCACTGTTCAGGCACCGGGCTCTGTGATGAGCTCTGGTAGGCTTAATCTTCATGGAAGGAATGACAGAAAGTTGGCTTCTTTTGGGCAGATGTCTTTGCGCCTTAGCTGTGCTTTGTGAACCAGTAGTGGTTCCCTGTTTTATTCTTTAATCTCTTGTAATACGCTGTTTTATGGACAAGCCAACCATCCATTTGTCCACACTCCTATGATGGACCTGTGTCTTGTCCCAGTATTTGACTTTTGCGACTGAATTGCCATGAGCCTTGTGTTGTGATGTGTGCGTGCACTGGCTACCTCGGGTGCCTCCCGGGTGGAGTGACCAGGTCATGGGGCAGCGCCTGCCACTGCTGCCACTGGACAGCGTGCATCAGGCTTGCAGAGGGGCCTTGGTGTGTACTCCCCCACTTGCCCTGAGTGGCATTTCCAGCTTGAGCCTTGCATCTGGTGTTGCATGCTGGGGACTAACCAGCATCTACCCACTCCCAGGAAGGACTAGCTCCAATGGGCGCGTGTTCACAAGGCTTAGCAGCAGCAGGCCTGTGAACAGTAGGGGCTGCCTGGGGCCGATGGCCTGACGCCCCCTGCCGGGGTGCTTCTTTCCCAGGTGTGGAGCAGACCAAGCAGTGCAAAGAGGAGCCCAAGGAGGAAAAGGTGGTGAAGCCAGAGAGTGTCCTGATCAAGCGGCGCCTGTCCGCCCAAGGCCAAGCCATCTCTGTGGTGGGCTCCCTGGGTTCCATGTCCACACTGGAGGAGGAGGCACCTCAGGCCAAGCGGAGGCCGGAGCCTATCATTCCTGTCACACAGCCACGGTGAGCCTCTGCTGGTGCAGCTCTGCGCTTCGTGTGTCTGTGAGGGAGAGACAGCTGGGGCTGGGGGAGAACTGAATCCAGGGTCTATGCTGTCATCCCTGTGCTGTCCCTGATTTACATAAAAAAAGCCCCTTATGCCTAGAGTTGGGAGGAGGGTATTTCTCACTGAGGATCAACCGAGAATTAAATTGGTTCACGGTTACAGTTAGACAGTTCAGTTAGATCATTCCTGGGGTTAGACGTGACCATGATGTCCATCATCTGGCATGATTTCCTAACTTGTGGTAAGTGGTACTGAGTGTCGCCGTCACCGTCCTTGTTACTCCCTTCCAAACGAGACCAGCCTGTTCTGCCTCAGCCCTGACCTGGCTTTATGATAGGGCCATGCCTGTTCTGCCCTGCCAGGCCCTCCATTCCTAGGCTACTTGCTAGCATGCTGCCCTCCTGCCATTCCTTGACCAGGCGAACAGGCCCCCACTGTGTAGGCCGCACTCTTTCTGTGCTCTGCTCAGAAGACTCACGCCCCAGGGTTTGTGTCCGATGACTGGGCTTCTCATCTCCACTTACGCAGTATCTGTCGAGCCGCCCCGATGTCCCTGACAGCCACAAAAAGGCATCCTCTCCCTTATTCCCTGTGACCTGTGGGCCTCAGAGTCAGGGAATCGGAGGGGAACGCATCTTCAGGTGAACCTGGGCTCCGTAAGGACACTCCTTGCCACCTGGTGCCACTCTTCCTCACAGACTGACTGGCGCTGGGGGGCGCAAGAAGATCTTCCGCCTGAGTGACGTGCTGAAGCCTCTGACGGATGCCCAAGTGGAGGCCATGAAGCTGGGTGCTGTGAAGCGAATCCTGCGGGCCGAGAAAGCCGTGGCCTGCAGCGGGGCTGCCCAGGTGTGCCCATGTCTCCAGCCCCCCCGTCTAGTCCTCCCACCACCTTCCTCACATCCCAGCCCAGCTTGCTATCCTCCAGCCTTGTGCCAGGCTCTTCTCAAGCCTCCCTTCTGTCCTCTTCCATGGAGGAGAGGTGATGGCATCGGCTCTGCGCAGGAGGCGAGGAGGCAGAGGGGTATGAACACGGCTGGCATGAGCATCGGGCTGGCCGCAAGGAGGAGCCTGATAGGCTCCAGCTGAGTCGAGCCTCTCACCACACCTTGTGTGTTTACATGTGCGGTCGTCGCTCTAGAAACTCTAAGTGTATTTTGTGGTGATTGAATTATTTTTGTTTTTGTTTTCACCACATTTAGAACTTGCAGGGCATCCCATCCTTCACTTGCCCTCCTTACTTAACCCCCAGTCTGCACTGGGAATCTCTGAGCCTGGGCTGGAGTCATTGGAGGGCTCCCTCTCAAGGTGCTTGGGGCCACCCGCTTATGCCCTCGTTCTCCCATCAGGTGCGTGTAAAGATCCTGGCCAGGCTGGTGACTCAGTTCGACACAGGTCTGAAGGCAGAGGTCCTGTCCTTCATCCTGGAGGACGTGCGGGCCCGCCTGGACCTGGCCTTTGCCTGGCTCTACCAGGAGTACAATGCCTACCTGGCCTCGGGTGCCCTGGACAAGTATGAGGACTGCCTCATCCGTCTGCTGTCTGGCCTTCAGGAGAAGCCCGACCAGAAGGATGGGTGAGGGGCCACCCTGCCCACTCCTGTCCCTCGAGTCCCCTCTTGTCCTACCTTCCCTTCATGGTTTCTGATCTTGCTCTGCACCGCCAGGACCATGCTTCACATGCTGAGTCTTACTCCCTTCCCTGCTCTCTGGAGGCCCCTTGCCTGCAAGAAGGCTTCCATGCAGGCCCTGGGCCCAGCCCTGGGCTTCCTTCCCATAGCTGTAGCACCTGCCTTATTGGCTTGTTTTGGAGGTGCACTTCCTCAGTCAGTCCTCCCTGTTCTCAGCTTCCAGCTCATCTGTTCTCTGACCAACAGCCTGATGACATTTTAAAATGTCAATCCTGTCTTCTGACTTCCCTACTAAAGTCACCTTCCATCAACTCTCTGTTGCTCTGGGATCAGGCAGCCTCCTTAGCCTTAAAGCCTGTGGGACCTTGTGTGAGCCAGTCCTGCCAGCCTCTCCAGCCTTTTATTTGCTCCTTGACACCTCACTGACCCAAATTTGAGCCACCCTGACCTCCTATCTTCTGCTCCTCGAGCATACTGAGTTCAGGGCTTGCGCTTGACTTCTCTCCACTTGTAGTGCTCTCTCCACACCTCCCTTTGTGCTGCTGACTCCTTCCACTGCCCTCAGTTCACATGTTTTGTTTGTGGCCACAACATCAAAAATAAATACTCTTCCCCACCCACCCCCTTCCTCCCACTGTTGTAGTAAATGAGTAAAGTTAGAACTCCCATTTGGGAAGGGGGAGAAGCTGAGCTGCAGGGAGGGAAAACCCACTAAAGGGGCCCAGCTGGTGGTATTTGCCTTCAAAGCTGTCTTCCAGGAGCTCAATGACATAGTTCTCTGTCAGCTCTGAGCGCCTGCAAGGTAGCAGTGCCTGGAAGCCAGGCCACCTCTCTACTGCAGCCCCTTCCTGCCCCTTCCCCCACAGGATCTTCACCAAGGTGGTTCTGGAGGCCCCACTCATCACCGAGAGCGCCCTGGAGGTGATCCGCAAGTACTGCGAGGACGAGGTGAGCAGGCAGTTGTCTCCCCCCCCAGTTCCTGGTGCAGGTCTACCCTGCATCCGGGTCTGAAGGGCCCCTGGACCTTGTGCAGGGGGCTGTGCTTTATCCGGTGCCAGGTTGAACGGGCAGGGCAGGGAACATGCCTAGGGCACCAGCTGCTGCCTGAGCACCCTCCCTCCCTTCCTGCCACAGAGCCGCACCTACCTAGGCATGTCCACTCTGCGGGACCTGATCTTCAAGCGCCCATCACGCCAGTTCCAGTACCTGCATGTCCTGCTAGACCTCAGCTCCCACGAAAAGGATAAGGTGACCTGCCGCAGCCAGGCGCGTGTGATCTCCTCTCCCGCTGGGACAACAGCCCCACCACTCACACCTTCCCTGAAAGCCTAAAACCTGTCTGGCAAGGTCCTTGCTTGTGGTTTTCCATTTACTGGCATGTAGCTGCTTAGAGCACACACCATCCCTTTCCAGCAAGAGAAGTACACTTCTTAACTCTGCCCACACTCACGTGTTGGGGAGCCCTCAGAGTCAGTGCTCTGCAGGGACCTGGGTTGCGACCTGAAGAAACGTTCGCAGGACCTATCAGGCCTCAAGGGCCCTGCGTGTGCCAGGGTATGGCAGACACCCTGAAGCTTCAGCCTTCCTGAGGAGGGGTTCTAAGTGGTAGGGCCAGAGGCTGTGGGAGTGGGCCTGGAGGGTGTGGCCTGTGCTCTGGAGCAGGACAGGAGTAGCATGCACCGGTGGCGGCTCCACTGATCTGTCCCTGCTCTGTCTCTTGTGCCAAATCAGTCCTGGGTGCCACGTGTCCTCGGTGCTAGGGACAAAGCCCAACCCTGTCTAGACCTCCAGGGAGTTGTGGGGTAGAACAAGACAGGTGAAGATGGTAATTGGGGGGGGCTGTGTGGGTCTCCCGGCTAGTGACTGTCATTGGTGAGGCACTAAGCAAGCCCGTTCTATTTGGAGCGTAGCAAGCAAGAAGAGAAGTGATAAGAGCTGGGGCTGAACAGGTAGCAGTGAGGTGATGCGGGCCCTGATGCCTCTCTCCTGAGGACTAGCAGCCTCAGGTAACTCAGCGAGGCAGCCCTTCTCACACGGGCCTTGTTGCCCCAATTGTCTTGCCATCCCCCTCCACCACCTGCCCCTCTGTCCTCAGGTGCGCTCCCAGGCCCTGCTGTTCATCAAACGCATGTACGAGAAGGAACAGCTACGAGAGTATGTGGAGAAGTTTGCCCTCAACTACCTGCAGCTGTTGGTGCATCCCAACCCACCCTCTGTGCTGTTTGGTGCTGACAAGGACACAGGTTTGGCGCAGGTTCACCAGCTGTGTGTTGGGCATCCTGGGGCAGACCGGCCTCTCGGCCTGGAGGAGGTCAGTGGGCCTGCAGGCAAGGCAAGGAGAGCTGGCCAGCGAGGGGTTCCTGGAGGACTTATTCCCGCAGTACTGTCCTGGGTTCCCCATAGTTGCTAGGGGGAGACCCCCACTGCCAGCGAACAGATGGTTCACTTGGGAGATTCAGGCTCTGATGGGGCAGCGCGGGCCTCAGACCCAGAGGACAAGGAGCAGGCGTAGGAGTGCTGCAGAGACAGGGGAGCAGTCGAGGGGCAGGGCCTGGC
Organism: Uropsilus gracilis; assembly: GCA_004024945.1. Classification (NCBI taxonomy): domain Eukaryota; kingdom Metazoa; phylum Chordata; class Mammalia; order Eulipotyphla; family Talpidae; genus Uropsilus; species Uropsilus gracilis. The sequence goes on from PVHY01009762.1 coordinate 23,331, forward strand.
AGGGGGAGGTAATTGAGGAAGGGTTTCTCAAGCCCGGGGCTGTGGGCGCCTGGCAGGACAGCGCTTCAACCCCTCTGACTGCTGAGGGTGCCGTTCTGGCCCACCCTGCTCCCCTGAAGATGGCTCCTGCCCCAGAAAACCTTCTTCCCAGGCCTGCCCCTTCTCTGCTGCCCCTCAGAAAGGACAGCCCTGGGGTGGAAGCTCGTGCCCTGATCCTTGCCCCTTCCTGACAGAGGTGGCAGCACCCTGGACTGAGGAGACCGTGAAGCAGTGCCTGTACCTCTACCTGGCGCTCCTGCCTCAGAACCACAAGCTGATCCACGAGCTGGCCGCCGTGTACACCGAGGCCATCGCGGACATCAAGCGCACAGTGCTGAGGGTCATTGAGCAGCCGGTGAGGCCCTGGCCCCCCACATCAGGCTGAGTCCCCACCTCCAGCACTTTCCTTGGAGGGGTTTCCATGAGACAGCAGCAGGAGCTCACAGTGAAGGGCCTGGTATTGGACAGTGGGTTTTACGTCCCCCTCCCACTTTCTCACTCTGTGAACTTGGGCCCCTTCAGTAATGCCTGGGAAGCTGGCTGCAAACTGACTGTCCCTGTGAGCTGATGCCAGTGGACCTCCTGTTGCTCTCTGAAGCCTGAACTGTGAAAGCAGCCCAAGTGTAAATCAGCCCTAGGGATTTGGGGTGTCTGCCCCTTCTGATTCGCATCTAGACTTGAAATCACTTTGTCTCTCTGTCCTTGACATTTTTTTTTATTGTGGAAAACTTCCAGCAGAGCAAAAGCAGAGCAGGGATAGGTTCTTGCCATGTACCTACCACCTGGATTTGGAAGGTGAGGGTAACAGGCTGGTGAGGAGGGAGCAGGTCTGCATTCCGATTCTCCAGGTGGGCCCTCAGAACTGTGAGCCCCAAGAGGCAGAGACCATCCACTGTGTTTGCTGGGCAGGGGCAGTGCGACCCCTTGCAGCCTGACCCTCAAGGGCCAAATGGGCAGCCACAGCCAGGCAGGGATGCTGACAGGCCCGGAAGGAGGTGAGCAGGGGCGCTGAGGCTTGCAGGCCAGACCAGGGTCTCCAAGGACACCACAGCCTGGGCTGTACAGAGGGTCAGGTTAGAGCTGAGTCCGAAGAGACCAGGTCCGCCCGCTGGGAAGCTGGTGGTGAGCCCAAAGCTGGCGTGAGCCTCTCCTTGAGGGCAGTGGCCCATCACCCACTGTCCCCAACTCCCCATATTCTCTGAACCCTGTCACCAGTAATTGTCCTCCCCACCCCATTTTAATGAAATGGAATTGCCATGAGACACTAGTTGCTGAAGATACAGACAACAATTTGTGTGCGTGTCTATCACCAGTTGCCACGGTTTCAGTTAACAGTTATCACCTCAGTGCTTATAGTGTACTCTCAGTGTTAGAACATTTAAACTCTGTGTCCTCTGTTGCCAGGTCTTACCTGAGTCTAAGCATGCCCCCAGCACCCCCAACCACCTTGAGCCATGCCTTGGGCTCAACTTGAGTTGGCACCCTGGGCCCACGCTTTCCTCATGTCCACGAGACCCCCTTGCCTTCCCTGCCATCCTGTCTCTACTCCTAGATCCGAGGAATGGGCATGAATTCGCCAGAACTGCTCCTGTTGGTGGAAAACTGCCCTAAGGGGGCAGAGACACTGGTCACACGATGTCTGCACAGCCTCACAGACAAAGGTGCCGCCAGCACCCACCCACCCTGTCCTCTTCCTCTACCCCTCCCTTCCTTTCCATGCTCCGTCCTGGGACTCAGCCACTGGACTTCAGACAGACGACCTTGCTGGTGGGGGTGGTGGTGGGGTCTCCCCATTCCTGGGCCTTGGTTTCGCCATCTGGAGCAGTCTTGCTAACTGCATTTGAGGAACCAAGGACCCCCTCCCCTTTCTCCATCTTTTGGACTGGTCCTCACCCCAACTCCTCCTTTTGCCCTCAGTCCCACCCTCCCCAGAGCTGGTGAGACGGGTCCGGGATCTCTACCACAAGCGGCTGCCTGACGTCCGCTTCCTCATCCCAGTGCTCAATGGACTGGAGAAGGTACAGGGTCTGCCCAACTCCCCTTTGCAGGACCCTGGGTTAGGGGGAGGAGGGGGAGGTGGGCAGTGTAGGTGCCCTAGCTACACGTCATTGGTAGACCAGCCCATCTTGACCTGGCTCCTCCATGACTGCAAACCAGTCTCTTCCACACTTTCCCTCCTCTGTCGAATGAGGGTCCTACACACAGTATGCACGCACACACAAGATTGCCTGAGGTCCACCACATGACTGCACCTCTGCTCCAGTTTGGGGTGTCTTGCCCACCGTCCTGCTGCCAGGGAGCCTCTGTCACCTGGTCTCAGGAGGGGGATCACTGCACTCATGGGGGTGTCAGAGGCTAGCCAGGGTGCTGGTGCTGAGAAGGCTGTGGACTGGATCAGACTGTCACCTCCCTGGGCGAGCAGATGAGGCAGCTGGTCTGGGTGGGGAGGAGTGGGGGGGTGACTAACCTTCTCCCCCCCCCCATAGAAAGAGGTGATCCAGGCCCTGCCCAAACTCATCAAGCTCAACCCCATCGTGGTCAAGGAGGTCTTCAACCGCCTGCTGGGCACCCAGCACGGTAGGTGCCGTGCTCCCCCCTGCACTGGCTGTTGGCCTAGCCTGCAGACTCCATACATCTTGGCTCCCTTTACCGGATCCCCCCAGACCCCAGCCCAATAGTAGGGTAGGAGGAAGAAAGGTGTCCCAGATGTGCAGAATGCAGGGGGCGGGGGTGGGGTGTGACATGATATACTTTCAGGGAGGGACAACAGGCCAATTCAGTTCCCTGGGGCCACTGTCCCACCCTGGCTGTGTCTATGCATTGGTCCCACAGCTCCTGGGTGTCCCTCGTGTGTCTTGGGGGTGACAGGGGTGAGGGAGAAATTGGAACTGGGGTCTGACTCCATAGACTTCCCTCCTAGGCCCTGACTACATTCCTGCCCTCAGCAGTTGCCTGTGCCCTTGAGTTGTGGGCAAAGGGCATAGTCAGAAATCTTCCAACTAGGAAAAACTACCTGGTGAATCAGCATGGGTCTCTCAGCGTCCCTCCCAGTGGTAGGAGCTGGGAGGCAGTGGGGCCCTCTCCTGCCCCATCAGTCCCCACTTGTATGCAGGGCCTGAGCCAGCCACCAGCCGATGTGAAACACATTCATGCGGTTGGGGCTGCTGGGGTCCTAACTCCAAGAGTGCGGGCCAAGGCCTGGCCGGCTGCACTTGAGTGATGCTGCCCGTAGGGTGGATGCAGCGATGGGATGAGACCGAGACCTTGGGCTGTGGGGTCTCGTATGGTCCCCTCTACATGTTTAGCGTCTCCCCCACTGTAGTCCTTTGCGCCCCCATCCCATCAAAGCAGGCACCTGGTCTTCAGTCACCAGCCTCCCGGCCTGGGGGGCTCAGACCCATCTTTTCACTTAGGCCACCATGATGTCTCCCTACCCCTACCCACCATTGCAGGTGAGGGCAACTCGGCCTTGTCCCCCCTGAACCCCGGAGAGCTGCTGATCGCGTTACACAACATTGATTCTGCGAAGTGTGACATGAAATCTATCATCAAAGGTGAGGCAACCCCACGCTCTGTGGCCTGACTGCTGTGGACTGTGAGCACCTCATTCCCCCATATGCCCCTGCTGAATCTGCTGCCGGAGTGCCACTCGGAGGCCAGGGCCCCAGCGGTCAGGCAGTTGAGTGGGAAGACTCAATGCTGCTGGTGGGCCTGGCTTGGCATCTAGGTCCATCCACATGTGGCAGCCTGGGGAGGTCTCTCCCTCTCAGCTCTGCAAAGCACACCCCCACCCCTGTGAGGGTTCTGGTCCAGATGCCCACCTGCCCATAGACATGACCTTGCCACTCAGGGACAGCTGCCCTCTGACTCCACCTCTCCTGTAACTAGGGGTCCCTCGTGGCCACTTGACCACCTGTCTAGCCTGATGTAGCTCCTCAGTGACTTCCTTCCTCACCTTCCTCAGTGAATGTCAGGAACTCTTAAATCAGGGCAAGAGTTCATGACAATATAGGGTCCATAAGCACCTGAGGAAGCATCAAGGCTCTGGTGGGAGAGCAGCAGGGTGGAAGGTCTTAGGTCTTGCTCCCTTGCCCCTCTGTCAACCGCAGGAACACCATGGAACCTCCATAGGGGTGATGCAGTGATGTGTTTACACAGTTTTGTGTGTGATTTGAGGAAGCTCGTAGACCCCCCCCCACCACCACCACACAGGACCCAGATGTAACCCCTGATCTTACTCAGAGAAACAAGACCCAGGGGGGAAAGGGGCCTGGCCAGTCAACTGGCACCAGTAGTCAGGCCCTGCAGACCTGGGCCAGGCCTGGCTTTTGGAAGGGCATCCCTTCCCGCACAGCCTCCACCCTCTGGGCACTCAGCAGCCCGCGTGCTCTCTGCCTAGCAGAACTGGGTCTCCTGGCTGCACTGCTAAGCCCACTTGACTGGATGCTTCATGCCCGAAGCCTAGACCTATTTGTACACTGCTCACTTACCAGGCTCCAGTGTAAGTCTTTTTTTTTTTTTTTTTTTGAGACTAGGTCTCATTGTTTTTGCCAGTGGAACCGCGGGCTCTCATTGCCCGGGGTACCACAGACTCAAGCAATCCCCAGCCTCAGCTTCCCAGGTAGCTGGGATGACAGGCGTGCGCCACCACTCCCAGCTATTTTTTGGAACTAGGTCTCACTACGGGCCCCAGGCGGGACTCGAACCGCGATCCCTAGCCCTGGCTGCTTCATAGGCTGAAGCTTACAAGCACGAGCCACCGTGCCTGGCTTCAGTGTAAGTCTTCATGGCATTCAGTCCTACACCTGGGGCTTTTATAATAACTAGGCCTGCCCCAGTGATCCAGTCCAGAAACGGGTGTCCAAGAACCTCTACTCAACCCTGTGCTAAGTGGTGCTGGGATCCTATTGGGATGGAGTTAGAGCTGGTTCTGCCTCCAGGTTCCAGTCACCCCCAGACAGTAACGACCCAGAGTGATCAGGGTGGGACACAGGAACCAGAAGCAGGGGTGGTGGGTGATCTGACCCTCCCCGGTTTGGGACATCTGGAGGAGGGAACACCTGAACTGACACTGTAGAAGGATGGGTATAGTGTTGAGATGTTGGGGAAAACAACCCTGAAGAAAGGAAGAACATTTGCAGAAGCTAAGGCGTGTTCTAGCACGGCCTGGTTCTGGAACTGTAGACCTGCACTGGCCCCATACGGCTTGAGGAGGGAAATGAGATCGGACTGGAACCATGACCAGGGCTGTCCCACGTGGGTCTCACAGGCTGTGGTAGGGCTGGGCTTGAACTCTCCCGGACCTCTGGGAGGGAGTTTTGGGCTTTCTAAAGACTCGTCAGGCTGCTGTGTGAGATAGATTCTGGGCCAGGAGAAGGCTGGGGCTGAGGTGATGGGGAGGGAGGTTGATTCCAGCTCTTAGCAGAGTGGGCAGGGTCCAGCAGCCCCCCTCCTTCTCCCCCCTCCCCCCCAAGGAGGAGCAGCTCTGCTCTGCATCCTGACCTTTGGCGGGTCCTCTCTGGCACTGGCCTCCCTCTTTCCACATCAGCTCCTAGCCCTGTAGCCTAGACACCTGACCTCCTGCCCCAGCCCACTTGCAGTACTCTACCCTCCCCCTCTCCCTTCTAGCAGCCCCAGCCTCATCCTCACAGGTGCCTGCTGTTTTCCCTTAGCCTCTCAAGGATTGGGGGCCTCTCTTCAGCCTCAATAAAGACTTCCTGGTTGACAGACTCACATGACAAGTGGTGTTTGGCAAAGAGGGGTTTCAGAGGACTTCTGGGGTCTCCCACTAACAGTGGATCAGAGCACTGCAAATTCCATTTCTGGTTTCCCCGACCTGCTCCCCATGGCCTGCTTTCAGGGGCGCACAGCTGTACCAGCCCTGCCTAGACCCTTCCTGCTGCTGGGTGCTCAGCTGGGGTGCACCATCCTACCGACTTCCTCCTCTCTCCTCCCACTTCCCTTACAGTTCTGGTGACCGTGCCGCCCACATAACCCTAGGCCTGTGCCATTCATGAGCCCTGGGGCAAGGGGAGCCACAGGACCAGTCTGCTCTCCCAGCCAGGGCCATCTCTGTCCCCCTGGGTGTCTTAGTGGGGGTCAGCAGCCTTCCCTCCAGTAAGGGTGGCGTGCCCTGCGGCCCTGATCAAGCCACATGTCTCCTCCACGTTGGTCTTTCTGAAGAGACGGGCCTGTGGGCTTTCCATTCTGCCCTGCTCCAGGGCTTTCCAAGGAGTGGCTACCAGGCCTCAGAAAGGCCTGCTACTGGGTGTAGGAGGTTTTCAGGAAGTGGGGCTCCCGCGGCAGCTGTGGACCGAGGCACTCTAGGGTGGTGGGGTTCTTATGCTCCCACATCGCGACAAAGAGGACAGGCCCACTCTCCGCCTCGCAGCCACCAACCTGTGCTTCGCGGAGCGGAACGTGTACACATCGGAGGTGCTGGCCGTGGTGATGCAGCAGCTGATGGAGCAGAGCCCCCTGCCCATGCTGCTGATGAGGACCGTCATCCAATCCCTGACCATGTACCCCCGCCTGGGGGGCTTCGTCATGAACATACTGTCGCGCCTCATCATGAAGCAGGTAACCTGCCCCCACCGCCAGCTCCCAGGCTGGGGCTGCCAGGGACACACTTGAGGTCCACTTAAGGCCAATCCCCAGGCTCTTCAGCCCACTCATCTTCAACCCCCACCCAGAAGCCAAAGACCAAGTGCAGCCACCACCAGCGTGCCCGTGCCCTTGCTGCTCTGCATGACCTCAGCGACTAGGCAGCAGTGTGGCAAGTGAGGATGGTTGGGGGGCATGCTTCCCAGGAGACAGCGCTCCCCTGGCCCAGGGGCATGGGCCTGTCTTCCAGGAAGAGCAGGGCCTGGGGTTTAGAAGCTGTGTGGTTCCACGGCTGCAGCCCCCGGCAGTCACTGGCAGCACCACCTTCCTTGAGGCTGTCAGTTCAGAGCTGGGTTCAAGTTTGTCCGGCCCCTTGGTACTGGGGACTGGGCAGGTCCCTGGGCCTCCCCGTGCCAGCATCCTTCAGCATCCTTCAGAGGGGGCTGGTGTCGCCCCCTCCAGGATGCTATGGGAACAGGCTGAGCCCGTCTTGCAAAGCCTCTGGTTGGAATGTTTCCTGGAAGAGCCACTGTCACTTGTGCCCCCTTTTCCCAAGTTGCCCTGAGTCTCATCCACTTGGAGCAAGAAGAGGAAATCAGACTGGCCTCTGGAAGTCAGGGCTCTGTGTGGCCCAGAGGATGCATGGCTGACATCTGGCCCCTGCAGTGCCCCATGCTGGCAAGGCCTTTCTCTGGGCTTCCAGCAAGGGGCTGCCTGCCTGCCTGCCTGCCTCATGACCGCTCCCTCCTCACCCCACCCAGGTGTGGAAGTACCCTAAGGTGTGGGAGGGCTTCATCAAGTGTTGTCAGCGCACCAAGCCCCAGAGCTTCCAAGTCATCCTGCAGCTGCCACCCCAGCAGCTGGGGGCCGTCTTTGACAAGTGCCCTGAGCTCCGGGAGCCCCTGCTGGCCCACGTCCGCTCCTTCACCCCGCATCAGGTACCCTTGTGGTGGGGTGGCCCCATGGCTCAGCCTTAGAGGACTGGGTAATGAGGGTGGGCAGATGGGAGTCTGGCACTGCCACAGGTCCAGGGCCTTTGGAGGGTCAGGGCCAGGCACTGGGTGTCCATAGTGCGCCTATCCTGCTGTTCCCCCAGCAAGCACATATCCCCAACTCCATCATGACCATCCTGGAGGCCACTGGCAAGCAGGAACCAGAGACCAAGGAAGCTCCTGCAGGGCCCCTGGAAGAGGTGAGGGCCACCCACCCCTGCCACAGCCAGGCCCTGCCCGCGTCTCTTTCCCACCTAGCCCATCTTTCTGCCTGGGGCCTCCTCCTGAACGGGTGAAGGGGGAGGACAGTTGCCCCTTACCCTGTGCCCACCTTGCTGGCTTTCTCAAGCAGCTATTTGGCTTTCCTTTCCTACCACCCTCTGAGGGCAGCGCTGCCTGGCCACTTCCCATCTCTCAGCTGCTGTGTGCCTTCTCCCCGCCCCTCCCCAGGATGACCTGGAGCCCCTGGCCCCCGCCCCAGCCCCCAGACCCCCTCAGGACCTCATCGGCCTGCGCCTAGCTCAGGAGAAGGCCTTAAAGCGACAGCTTGAAGAGGAACAGAAGCTGAAACCTGGAGGCATGGGGGCAGCTCCGGCGTCCACCTCCGTCCGCCCGGGACCCCCACAGCCGGAGGAAGCCATAGATTTTCGGGAGGAGGGACCTGAGTGCGAGACCCCGGCCATCTTTATCAGCATGGATGACGACTCGGGGCTCACGGAAGCTGCTCTACTGGACTCTAGTCTCGAGGGTCCCCTCTCCAAGGTAGGGAGAGCCATCTCAGAGCAGCAAAGGACGCGACCAGGGTCGGCCTGAGTGTCCGCACCTAGTGCCGACAGGAGCGGTGTTGGGTGGGTCTGGAGCCGAAGGTGCCGCCCCAGGAAATGGGTGGTCGCGTGCTGACTCTGACCAGCTCCCTCTCTCCTGTCGCCACCAGGAGGCAGCAGCGAGCGGGCCTGCCTCAAAGGAGGAGCGCAGCCCCCAGACTCTCACGCCTGCAGCAGAAGACCCCGCGAAGACCCCCAGCCCGGTCGCTGAGGAAGCTGGGGATGGCGAGACCAAGGGGAACAGCTGACGGGGGCGGGGCGGGGCGGGGCGGGGCTTGGGCAGTGGGGTTTGCTTTCGAGAAAATTAAAGATCACGGGTTTGCTGCATGGCTACCTCCTCTGGTCTGTCTGCCGCCTCCGCGCGGTGGTGGCTCCGGGGGCTGCGTGGCTCCCTGGGTGACCTGAGGGCGAGGGGCCGCGCCTGCGCAGAAGGCGCAACAGACCGAGTGCTGTCCCCCACTCCCTCGGGCCAGTTTCCCGGCGTCCCGTGCTGCCCCTGGTAACGGCCCGTCCCGCCCACCTGTGGCCAGCGGGCCGGCGTGTGCTTGGACTCCTTGGCCGGCCCGCCTGTCTGCCCGCTCGGCTCGGAGCCCGCAACCTTAGGCAAGCCATGGCGGATCCCCCGCCCGACCCCAAGTCTCCTCCGGAGCAGCCTACAGTCCGGAGGGCCTCCCTCCCTGCCGAGCAGGCCAGCATGGAAGTCATTCAGTCCCAGACCCGCCTCTCCAGGGACTTGCCGCAGGGGCTGCTGGACGCCCAGAGCCCGCCAGGCAGCCAGGACGTCCTAGCGAGCCAGACCCCCCTCCGGCGCTGGTCGCAAGAGGACGATAGCTGGCCCCCACCCGAGGAGGCCCCTCTGGGCCCCGATGAGTCCATGCACCTGGCTTTCAGTAGCACGGGGCTGGGGCTGCAGCCCCAGGCTTACCTGGAGGGGCTCGGAAGAGGCCTTGGCCAGGACGCCAACCACTTGCTGCAGCAGCTGCAGGGCCAGGGCAGCTTCTTGGAGCAGCTGGAATCCACCTACCAGGCCTCCGGGCCCGAGCACCTGGACCATTTCGGCCTGTACCAGAGGCCCGACCTGCACCTCCTCGAGGCCACCCAGCATGGGCCCTACATGACGGATGACCCTACCCTCCAGTTGTCGCCCTCTGACCTGGGCTTCTTGCCCTACAACCTGGAGATGCCCGAGCCCGAGCCTCGGGAGCTGGCGGTGCAGAACGCCAAGGCCTATCTGCTGCAGACCAGCGTCAACTGCGACCTCAGCCTGTGAGAAGGGAGCGGAGTGGGGCTGGTCGGGAAGAGAAGCTGGGCAGGGATACCTCATCTCCTCAGCCCCACAAACTCCCCCTCGGCTGGGCTCACTTTAGAGCCGGCTGAACCTCAACTGCTTGGGGGGTGTCTGCTCAGACTAAAGAGTTAGGGACTATTAACGTGTCATTTCTCTGTACCCCCAGACCGTGTGCCAGCACTTAACAGTTAACATCTGGGCCAGACATGGTGGCACCTGCCTGTAGGTGGCAGCCTAGGAAGCCACGGCAGGGGCCAGGGATCGCGGTTCGAGTCCTGCCAGGGGCACATAGCGAGACCTAGTCCCAAAAAAATAGCTGGGCATGGTGGTACGTGCCTGTAATCCCAGCTACCTGGGAAGCTGAGGCTGGGGATTGCTTGAGTCTGTGGTACCCCAGGCAACGTGAGCCTGAGGTTCCATGGGCAAAAATAGCGAGACCTAGTCTCAAAAAAAACCCCAAAAAACAGTTAACATCTGTTAGCAGGGTGCGGTGGCACATGTCGGTAATCCCAGCTACTTGGGAGGCGTAGGCTAGGGATCACTTGAGTCCGTGGGTTCAGGACTATCCCAGAAACATAGTGAGACCTCGTCTCTCAAAAAAAAAACACTTAACATCTTTTTCCAGTTGCAGTCACACTACTAGCCCAATGCACAGAGGAAGGAATTGAAAAGCCTGAGAAGGCCAGGCATGGTGGCGCATGCCTGTAAGCAGCAGCCTAGGAAGCCACGGCCAGGGCCAGGGATCATAGTTCGAGTCCCGCGGGGGGCACATAGTGAGATCTAGTTCCAAAAAAATACAGCTGGGTGTGGTGGTGCGCGCCTGTAATCTCAGCTACCTGGGAAGCTGAGGCTGGGGATTGCTTGAGTCTGTGGTGCCTGTGGTTCCCCAGGCAAAAATAGTGAGACCTAGTCTCAAAAAAAAAAAAAAAAAAAAAAAAAACCTAATTAAAAAAAAAAGCCTGAGAAGTTAGGCCCTTGGTCCCCACAGCACGGGATGTGGCCCAAGCCAGAGTTCCAGCATATGTGACTGGCTCCTGAGGTCTGTCGACCACTAAACGCCCCTTGGGGGGACACACTTTTAAAGACACTTAGCTCTCCTCACAACACACCTCTCGGCCCTCATGATATCCTCACAGGGCTCACGTTCTGCTGTTAGATGGTGGACATTAAGTCGAATGAGTAAGGCGCTAAGGCAGGGTCAGGACAGGGGGCGCAATGCTTGAATAGTTTGAGGTCAAGGAAAGTCTCTGAGGAGGTGATGTGACCAGGGGCCTGAAGGAGGCGAGAGGCAGCAACTTGTAGGAAACTGGAGGGACAGGGACCCAGGGTTAGATCACAGCGAGTATAAAGGCTTCAATGCTCAATGTGTGAAGAACTGCAAGGAGGCTGGTGTGGCCAGAGCCCAGGGTGGGAGCGGGAGAGTGGGAGATGAGGTTGGAGAAGTCAGGTGTTGCTGAAGCACAAGCTGACTCTCCTGCCCATGGCTCCCCAGTGCCTGGAGAGGGTTCGCAGCCCTCCTAACAGCCTGCAAATCCCTCTATCACTCAGCCCCGCTCCATCTCTAGCCAGCGTGGGGCTCAGGTCCTAGTCTAGTCAAAATTAGCCTCTTCCAGTTGGGCACGGTGGTTCGTGCCCATAAGCTTCAGCTACAGACAGTGCTAGTGCCATCTGCTGGTATTTTGTTTACAGTTTTGGCATCTATATTTTGGTAAAATGAGACAGGAACGAATTGTCCTTTCTCCTAGTTTCCTTGAGATTTTGGTGTCAAGATTACTTTTGGCTCATAAAATGTCTCAGGACCTGTGCACACTTCCTACCCGAACACTTCCCCTGCTTGCCCACCCTGGCTTCGAGCAGATTTCAGCTTAAATGTGACCTAGATAAAGCCTTCTCTGGACGCCCCTCTTTCACCCTGCAAACCACTCCCTATCTCTGGCATTGCCTGCTTCATTTGTCTCTGTAGAGACAGCCACCCCTGACACGTTACGTTTTTTGTTTTTTGGGGTTTGTTTTGAGACTAGGTCTCGCTATTTTTGCCCGTGGAACCGCAGGCTCTCGTTGCCCGGGGTACCACGGACTCAAGCAATCCCCAGCCTCAGCTTCCCAGGTAGCTGGGATTACAGGCGCGCACCACCACGCCCAGCTATTTTTTGGGACTAGGTCTCGCTACGGCCCCAGGCGGGACTCGAACCGCGATCCCTAGCCCCGGCCGCTTCATAGGCTGAAGCTTACAGGCATGAGCCACCGTGCCCAGCCTTGACACATTAGGTTTTGCCTATTTGGTTAACGCCGCTCTCCACCGTCAGGACCAGAGCAGGGCCTATCTTTTCTCCTGTGTCCCCAGTGCCAGCCAGAGGCGTGGGCACACAGCACCCTTCCCAACAGACTGAATGCTGTTCCCCACTCCCACTCGGGAGGCAGGTATGAGCACCTGGTGAACCTGCTGACCAAGATCCTGAACCAGCGGCCTGAAGATCCCCTGTCTATCCTGGAGTCACTGAACCGCACCTCGCAGGCAGAGTGGTTCCACCCCAAGTTGGACACCCTGCGGGATGACCCTGAGATGCAGCCCACCTACGAGATGGCCGAGAGGCAGAAGACGCTATTCACCCGGGCTGGCAGCCTGGGTGAGGGTGAACAGGAGATGGAGGAGGAAGTGGTGAGTGAACTCATGGGCAGGGGCATGAGCCAGGGCAGCACCCGGAACGCCAGTGATTTCAGGCTCAAGCGTGTGCTGGGTGGAGGGGGCCAGGCACCAGGTCACCTTGAACGCCAGGCTCAGAGCCCTGGCCCGTCCACTGGGCACCATGGAAAGACCGAAGCAAAGGAGTGGAGAGTCAATTGCTTTTAGGAAAGCTGAGTCTCCTGAAGGCTGTCTCTCCCAGCATCACTTATACCTCCCATCAGAACATAAGTCCACGCCACTGTCACTTTCTCTGACACACTGCCTCAACATTAAATTGCTCCCAAGGGCCGGAATGGTGGCGCGTGCCTGTAAGCGGCAGCCTAGGAAGTTGCCGTGGGGACCGGGGATCACAGTTTGAGTCCCAGTCAGGACAACGTAGCGAGACCTAGTCCCAAAAAAATAGTTGTGCATGGTGGCACGCGCCTGTAATCCCAGTTACCTGGGAAGCTGAGGCTGGGGATTGCTTGAGTCTGTGTGTTACCCCGGGCAACGTGAGCCTGCGGTTCCATGGGCAAAAATAGCGAGACCTAGTCTATAAACAAACAAACAAACAAATAAATAAATAAATTGCTCCCTAGCCTCCTGCCCTCAGTTTCTCCTTTAGTAAGTTGAGACCCGCCCATTAAGAACTCATCCCCCCAGCCGGGCACGGTGGCTCATGCCTGTAAGCTTCAGCCTATGAAGCACCGGGGCTAGGGATCGCGGTTTGAGTCCCGCCTGGGGCCCTTAGCGAGACTTAGTTCCAAAAAAATAGTTGGGCGTGGTGGTGTGTGCCTGTAATCCCAGCTACCTGGGAAGCTGAGGTCGGGGATCGCTTGAGTCTGTGGTACTCCAGGCAACGAGAGCCTGCGGTTCCACGGGCAAAAATAGCGAGACCTAGTCTCAAACAAACAAACAAACAAACAAACAAACAAACAAAAAAACTCATCCCCCCATGCCCCATGGACACTCAGAATATATAATTCCACGGCTTGCAGGAGAAACGTGCTTTCACGCCTTCAAGACATTTTGTTAAGGGCTTTCTGTAATAATTCTGACACCTCCCGGGTCCCCTGCTAAGAGCCGTAGAGGCATTGTCTCATTTTGTCCCTAAAAGGGCTCTGCAAGGCAAGTATTGTTTACTAGTGCCGTTTTGGGAGAAGGACCTGGACTCCGGCGGTAGGAAGCTGAGGTCTGCGCCAGCTTCCCCGCACCTGAAAGTCTAGGGTTCTGGCCACCGTGGGCGAGATGCGGAGAATGCCAGACAGATTGAGCCCGGGGTGAGCAGAGCATGGGCGCAAGGGCTTTACCTAAGAACGTGGTGTTCAATTTTAGTCCCTATTCCTTCTGTTGGAGACCCTACGCCATTTCCCCCGCCCCACTCCCCTCTCCACCTCCCCTTGGAACTCCACGCCCCACTTAATCCCCCCACCTTTCTCGTGGCTGGCCCCCACGGCCCCGCCCCCTTGGAAGGCTCGGTTCCAAGCTGGTCCCGGAGACCCCGCCCCCTTACGTGATGCGGCTTTTGAGACTCCGCCCTTTGAAATGCCCCACCTTGGGAAGCTCCGCCCCCGTAGAGCACCTGTGTCTGGAGGCTCCGCCCTGGGGACACGAGGCTGGAATGCTGGGCAAGGGCCACTGAGATCACGTTTTTCTAGGAAAAACCTACGGAAATCTGTGATCCAGCATTTTGGGTTTATTCTCCCGTCTGACCTGAAGCGGACTCTCATTGCTCTCATTTTCTGTTCCTTCCATTTCTGGAATAACCCATCTTCTCCACCTCCTCCCCCCACCCCCCACATCCCTTGCTTCGAAATGCCAGCTCCATCTTTGATTTACAGGTGTCTGCGCTCAGCCTGCTTTGCTTGCTGTGTACGGCCCTGTGCTCCCCTCACCCACAAGCCCCCCCTGCCCCTGAGCCAAGAGGACTGTCTCCCCACACACACACCTCTCCCCTCCTCCCCACCCCAGCCAGGTGTGCTTGGCCACTGGGTCAGTGGGCTTGCACTGGGCTGCCAGTGCTTGGTGAGGTGACCTGAGACATTCAGCAAAATGCGGGATCACTTCGCCTTGCTGAGGTGGGGCAGGGCTGAGGCTGCATCTCGGGGTGGTCAGGAATTATCTGCTCTTCCTTCCCCTCTGCTCAGCCTTCTTCACTGGGTCCCACTTGGTGAATGAGCTTGCTCCTTCATGCTGCAGCCACACAGAAGCTGGCCCCAAGTTCCCCACACTGCTATGACCAGTGACCACAGACTCGGCGGCTTAAGAGCGCATCACACATTATTTTAAAGGCCTGGAAGTCAGAAGTAGCAGTCGGGTCCCAGCTAAAGTCAGGTGTGGGCCAGGCAACCTGCCTAATGGAAGCGGGGGGTGGGGGGGGTGCACGGAGTTGGATCCTGAGCCTTGCCTTTTGCGGTTTCTAGATCTGCCCCATTCTCCTTCCCAGCCCCTCCCTCTGTCCACAGAGCAGGGCTGTCTCCAGATCTCCCCCTGACTCAAGCCTTTGCTCTGTCATCATCTCTGACTTTCCTCCCTCTTTCACTCAGCATGACCCCATGGTCACCCTGAACCCACTCGGGGACCCAGGACAGCCCCCCTACATGGTATCCACCCAGTCAGGCCCGCGGGTCCCTCCTGCCATGTGAGATAGCACCCACAGGGCAGGAGTCTTTTCAGGGGTGACTGTCCTGCCTCCTCCCCCCAGCTGTGGCAAGAGAGAACACGGACTTTTTGGCTCAGGCTTTGTGTCTCCCTGAGGTGAACAGGCTGATCTCTGAGGGAGGGAGGGCTTTGTTTTGTTCTTCATGTATCTCAGGGTCTACCCTAGCCTGGGGCTGGCATCCCTGGTCCCACTTACTTAACTCCTCAATAAAGACTTCTGCACTGACTGAAGGAGAAGGTATGGGAGACCTTGTGACCACATGAATGTGGGGGTGGCTGGAAAAAGTCTTAGTATTCTAGTCCCAGCCTGGACTTGCTTGTTCTCTCTCTCTCTCTCTCTCTCTCTCTCTCTCTCTCTCTCTCTCTCTCTCTGTCTCTCTCTCCATCTCTCTCTGTCACTCTCTCCATCTCTCTCCTTCTTTCGCCTTTATGAACAAAGCAGTGAAGGCAGAATTTATCACCACCACCCTCCAGCATCATTGATTCCTGGGTTCAAGACCTGGCTCTTAATCTGTGATGTCATTTGAGGTATCTGTCTGGAATGTACTTGACTGCAGGCAACAGAAAGCATGACTAGAAGTGGCATCAGCCAGGCATGGTGGCTCGTGCCTGTACGCTTCAGCCTATGAAGAGGCTGGGGCTAGGGATCACAGTTTGAGTCCCGCTCGGGGCAACACAGCGAAACCTAGTCCCAAAAAATAGCTGGACATGGTGGCACACACCTGTAATCCCAGCTACCTGGGAAGCTGAGGCTGGGGATCGCTTGAGTCCGTGGTACCCCGGGCAACGTGAGCCTGCGGTCCATGGGCAAAAATAGCGAGACCTAGTCTCAAAAAAAAAAAAAAGAAGTGGCATCACTGTCCCTTAGAACAAGAAGGCCAGGGGAGGTAAACAGCTCAACGAGGCAGCAGAGACCAGGCAGTTCTCACCTTTCAGCTCCGCTACCACCAGGGTGTAGGACTTTTGGGCGCCATTGTCTATCCCCATGGGCCCAAGATAGCTGCTGTGCTTCCAGCTCTCACGTCTCACTCTAGGCTGGAAGGAGGAAGCTGTGAAAGTTTTTCCTGCTGTGGCTTTAGCTTTCCTTTTCCATTAAGGGCCGTTCTCCCCAAGGACTTTCCCTTCCCTCTAACCAACCCGTGGCCTGTGCAGCTGCGTTACAGATTAGTTTCTGCCCCTGTGACGCTGCAAGAGAGGCTCAGGAGCAGGGCTTCAGCCTCCTTTCCTCTGCCCTCCTCCCGCTGCAGATGGAGACACCCGTGCCCAACGTCATGGAGACGGCCTTCTACTTTGAACAGGCCGGGGTGGGCCTGAGCTCGGACGAGAGCTTCCGCATCTTCTTGGCCCTGAAGCAGCTGGCGGAGCAGCAGCCCATCCACACCTGCCGCTTCTGGGGCAAGATCCTGGGGCTCAGCCGCAGCTACTTGGTGGCGGAAGTGGAATTCCGGGAGGGCGAGGAAGAGGGCGAGGAGGAGGAACTGGAGGAGATGATAGAGAGCGGCGACGCCATCGAGGCACAGGACGAGGAGGAGGGCGAGGAGGATGAGGAGAAGATCCCCGACCTGATCCCCAAGCCCACATGGAAGCCGCCGCCGGTGATACCGCGGGAGGAGAGCCGCAGCGGCGCCAATAAGTACCTGTACTTTGTGTGCAACGAGCCGGGTCGCCCGTGGACGCGCCTGCCGCACGTCACGCCCATCCAGATCGTGCAGGCTCGCAAGATCAAGAAGTTCTTCACCGGTTTCCTGGACGCGCCGGTGGTCAGCTACCCGCCCTTCCCGGGCAACGAGGCCAACTACCTGCGCGCGCAGATCGCCCGCATCTCTGCGGCCACGCACATCAGCCCGCTGGGCTTCTACCAGTTCGGCGAGGAGGAGGGCGACGAAGAGGAGGAAGGCGGCGTGGGCCGCGACTCCTACGAGGAGAACCCCGACTTCGAGGGCATCCCGGTGCTGGAGCTGGTGGACTCCATGGCCAACTGGGTGCACCACGAGCAACACATTCTGCCGCAGGTGAGCCGGAGGCCGCCTGGCCCTTCTGCGTGCTGGGGGGCCTGGAGATGCAGATCAGCGCCAGTGCCAGTCACTGTGCCTCGGGGGGGCTCTCCCTCCCTCCCCACACCCAGCAGATATTGACACGACCCCCTGCTAGGGGCCTCTGGTCCAGGTCAGATGCATTCTGGGATTCAGAATCTTCCAGATGTTAAGAAAGGTCACACCTAGTACATGCCCTCCCTTCCCCTGCATCCCAAGGAGGGTGCGGGCTACCACCCAGACCCAAAGGCGTCCTTCCTGCTGCAGCAATGCAGAACAGCCGCTTCCTGGTTCTCAGTTCTCTGACCAAGTGATTTATAAAAAACTTGCAGTTTTTGTTTGTTTGTTTGTTTTTCTAAATTCTCTGCCTTATTTTTTCAAATTATACCTAAGGTCATTTTAATCGCTATGCTTCAGGAAAAATAGAAATAGATCTTTACTTAATGAGTGTTAAAAAAACCCTCTGAAACCCGCCGGACATGGTGGCTTGTGCCTGTAAGCTTCAGCCTATGAAGCAGCCGGGGCCAGGGATTGTGGTTCGAGTCTTGCCTGGGACCTGTAGCGAGACCTAGTTCCAAAAAATAGCTGGGCGTGGTGGCGCATGCCTGTAATCCCAGCTACCTGGGAAGCTGAGGCTGGGGATTGCTTGAGTCTGTGGTACTCCGGGCAACGAGAGCCTGCAGTTACACAGGCAAAAATAGCAAGACCTAGTCTCAAACAAAACAAAACAAAACAAAACCTCTGAAACCCTATTTGGGGAAGCAAGATAGTCTAGAATAATTTGATTAGCTAGTTCATCATAGAATAAAATTAACAATTGCCCAGTATTATAGCCAAGATGTTAACTGTAGCCAGGCATGGTGGCGCGTGCCTGTAATCCAAGTCCTGGGAGGCAAAAAGTCAGGGATCGCTTGAGATTGTGGGTTTGAGACTACCCTGGGCAACATAGCTAGAACTGGTCTCAAAAAATCAGCTGGGCGCCATGGCGGGTGTCTGTTATCCCAGCTACCTGGGAGTCTGAGGCTGGGGATTGCTTGAGTCTGCTGTACCCCGGGCAACTACTTGAGTCTGTGGTACCCCAGGCAACATAGCGAGACCTTGTCGCAAAAAAAAAAAAAAAATGATGTTAATTGTACTGTAAAATGTAAAAAGAGTTAAACTTGTGTTTTTTTTCCCCCCCAAATGTTGAATCGTGGTTGAAAGATTGTGGAGCTGAGCTCACCAAAATCAAATACTTATTGTTTGAGCTTGATATCCTTTCTGCACTCCAGGCAGCACCTGCCATTGCTGAGAACTTTTTAAAAATTGCTCAACCAACACCCACTGATTCTGCAGTGTTGTTTTGAGTCTAAGTAACCCTTTCGAGATAGGTGCCCGTCTCCCATTTCTCAACAGATGAAACTGAAGCTGAGACCCAGGGCACCCTTGAGTTCATTCATTCATTCAACCTACCTGTGGGTTCTTCTCTATGGCATGTGACCCAATGCAATGACAAGTCAGCGTGAGTGGGAGGCACCCGTGACACCCCCATTTCACTTGCTCTGGTCTGACAAGCAAACAGAATGTCAGCCCCATCAGGACAGAGAGTTAGGATTCTTGCTTCTCAAGGCTCCATCCCCAACCTTCTGAATATACAGTAGGTGCTCACTGAATTACAGTAAATGGATGATCAAATGAATGAATGGATGCAGAAATGGGGGCCACACAATCAGCAGGAGGCAGGAGTCCCTACCTCAGTGCACAGCTCTCTTGGTTCCGGCTCCCCCAACCTGTGTGGCTCACCCCATCCTCATCTTCCTGCCCATACCTGGGTTCCTAAGGAAGGGCCAGTTCCCAGTGTCCTCTGGGCTGTCACCTCCTCCTAGGGACTCTGGCCCTGAGGGGGTGCCACCTGACCTTCCCCCCCACCTCCAGGGCCGCTGCACTTGGGTGAACCCTTTGCAGAAGACGGAGGAGGAGGAGGAGCTCGGGGAGGAGGAAGAGAAGGGCGATGAGGGCATAGAGGAGGTGGAACAGGAGGTCGGGCCCCCGCTGCTGACGCCTCTCTCAGAAGATGCAGGTAAAAAACCAGCTTCTCACCCCCATCACCACCAGCCCTCGGGAGGGGGGCCCAGGCTGCCAGGGGCCCTCTCCAGCAGCCTCCACTCCCACATCTCAAGGTGGGTGTCGCTGCAGCGCCTCCCTCGAGGCTACAGGAACATCTCCATCTTGTGCATGTAGGGTGGCAGGGGGTGGGGCTGTTCTCCTGAGCCCCACATGGATTTGGGGCATGAGAGTAGTGGTTAGGGCAGTCTTCCTCGGGGAGGTGAGACTTGAGCTGGGTATTATAAGACTGGACAGGAGTTTCCTGAGGTGGGGTCCTCAGTCTGGTGGCAGAAGGAGGGTGAGACTGAGACCGGGCAGTGGACAGAGCCTGGATCCAACTGATTTCTGTGACCTGGGCCTGCACTCTGCCCTCTACCCCTTGGTTCAAACCAAAGGGCAGCTCGGAAGGAGAACCACAGCTGTGCCTCAGCTTGGGGACCCAGAACTCACTGGCACCTAGCAAGGGAGGTGAGTTAAGGAGCCATGTTTCCTGGGTGCAGGCCCTCAGACTCAGACAGGTGAAGTAGCTTCCTGGGAACCACACAGAAAGAATGTTCCAGAGCTAGGGCTGGAATACTGAAGCTGACCCTGTTAGCTGCCTCAGTTCCCTCAAGCCCCTTCTAGCCTCTGTCTTTACTCTTTCTTCCCTTTCCCCACTTCCTCTCGAAGGGTCCATGCCTCCAGGTAAGCCTCCCCGTACTCTGTTCCCACAGAAATCATGCATATGTCGCCCTGGACTGCTCGCCTGTCCTGCAGCCTCTCCCCGCAGTACTCCTTGGCCGTCGTGCGCTCCAATCTTTGGCCCGGGGCTTATGCCTACGCCACTGGCAAGTAGGTCTTCTTGTCCCTCCTCTCTTTCAGAGCCAAACTGGGTGGACAGTCGCCGGGGTGGACTGAGACTGGGAGGACCCCCTTCAGAAAGAGCCAGGGGCTAACCCTCTCACTTAGCTCCCAGCGGTCCTAAGGCCTGAAGGAAAAAGCTCCAGATCCAGGTGACAAAATGGAGGGTCAGAGAGGGAAAGGAACAGATCCAGGGTCATACAACACGTGCAAAAATCAAACCTTAATCTCCAGTCCCCAGCTCAGGCTTCCCTGCTACATGGGTCAGGGAGCTGGTTAGCGGTCCCCTTTGGGGTGACCCTGGCAGAGGCAGAGTCTTGTATCTGGGGAAGCTAACTCCTTCTCCGGACCCCTACCAGTTTGAAAGGTCATCTAAAGCAGAAATCTTCCAACTGCTCCCTCACCAGTTGCTCCCCAGAGGCTTGCAGTCCCTTCTGGACACCTCGCAACCCCCCACCCCTGCAACTACACTCCAAGTCCTCCCTCACCCCCACATCCCAGTCTTTCTGTTCAACCGCCAGAGGGCGGGGTCCGCGGCCACGGGGTGCACTTACCAGCTCGGTCCACCAGATGGCATGACGATTTTTTCACACATTTTTCTTCTCTATCCTAAAGAGACCATCTTCACAGATTCACAGAGGTGGAATTTCACATCATCTTGATACTTTAACCCCATAATAACTTCTTGACAGTTATTGTCTTTTCACCCCCAGAATCAAGCAGGCATGCTTGCTCTTCCCAACCCCCCCCTTCTTCTGGCCACACTTACTTGACAACATCCCCCTGGAAGCAAGCAAAAGACCCAAATTCATAATCCCAACCCACTGACCCTCCGGACGCAGCCACCCACGGCCCGCCCACCCACCAGTTGATCATCCATCACTCATTTGTTCATCCACTGTTTTCTTGATAAAAATCTGTGTGCTGGGCCCCAGCCCTTTTGTTGGGAAGGCTGACATGGATCCTGTCCCTGGGAGCAGGGAGAGGAGATAACACAGGTGTTTGTTTGCTAGATACCCCTACCTCTATGCCCCTAAGTCTTGCCACTAAGACCCCTCCCTCACCAAACATCCTGGTACAAACTGAGATAAGCACCACTAGGGAAGGTGAGCAAGGAGGGCCCACTGATAGTCTTGAAGGGTTCAGGGAGGGGTTCTTGGGTAAAGCAGACTTGACCTGAAATCTTGGGGGAAAGTGAGAAATAACTGGGTCAAGCAGGGGGAAGGACATTCCAGACCAGAGCTGAGAGCGCCAGGTGCACCTGCCTATCTGGCTGCAGAACTCAGGGAGTGGAGCCTTCTGCCTTCCCAGTGAGCATAACCTCTGGCGGAGTGAGGCTGCTGGTTGATGCACACAGGAACCCTGTGGGCAGGGGTGGCATAAGCCTTCCCAGGAAGGCTCTGAGGGAGACCTGGGGGGAGCCATTCCCTCAGGAGTAGCAGGCTGTGAAAAGTGAGTCAAAGCCAACCCTCCCCATGGCCAGTGCTCCAATCCCCTCCCCCACCCTGCCTCTCTGGCTCCCTCCCACTCTGCCTTTGTCCCACCTCCAGTCCTCTCCCTTTTCTCGCATTTGCTCTCTGGTTCAGATTCCAAGGAGAGGCTGGGACTTGACCAATTATGTCTTTATTTATCATCTATCTTCCCCCTCCTCGAACACAGGCCCCAGCACAGGTATTTTTGTCTCATCTGATCACTGCCAAGTCCAGTATCAAGACCAGCATGGCTGAACATAAATAAAATACAGGCCAATAGGCCATTTTGAGTTTTCTAGTAACTACATACAAAAAGTCAAAACAAACAATATGTTATTTAATTCCACACATCCCAAATGTTATCCTTATGACATGAAAACAGGAATGTAAAAATCTGTAGTGAGCTATTTTCTTTATTATTTTTTTAATACCAAGTCTTTGGAAACTGGAATCTGGTGTGAAATTCACATTCACAGCACATCTCAGTTTGGATGCCAAATTCTCATCAGATGTACTTGGCCTGTATTCAGCTTTCACAAGATTCACGGCTGAAAAGGCAGACTCACGCGCCCCAGTTGTCCCAGACCTGCTTCCATGTTTTCCGATAACTGGATCAAGTATTAGTGCCCTGTTTACGTGTAAGTTCGTTTCCACAGCACAGAACGCACATCACTCTTCCCAGGGGCATCTGGAACATTCTCTGGGACAGGTCCCAGGCCAGACTCTAACACAAGTCTCAGACGAGATTGGGTGGGCGTTCAGGGTGGTATGGCCGTAGACTCTAACACAAGTCTCAAAGGGGATAGATTACACAAAATGGATCCTTAACCTTGCAACGAGAACCCAAGAGCAGAAGGAAATCTGGGGAGCCCACACATGTGGAAATTAAGCCACAGGCGCCTCAGAAACCAATAGATCAAAGAAGTGATCGCACATGAGACTGGAGAGGGAAATCAAGTCAGTAATTCCATTTTTTGGTCACCGCTTTCCAGGGGTCAGTCGTGCCCCATGCCTCCACCAGGACAACTGCACACAAGTCTGGAACTTAGTCGGTGCTCAGGAAATATTGAATGTGAACAGAGGAACAGACACTTCTGGGGGGCACCTTCACCCTACCACTTGCAGCTTTGCAGATTCCACATTGTTTTTTTGTTTGTTTTGGTGTTGAAACCTAGGATCGAACACCCCATTTGTAAAAATTGAAATCATATCACATTAGAGTATCACCGAAGTCCCACATGCCTCACTTACCGTCAACATGTCTCTCCATTCAGTTCTCTCAAAGTCCAGTTTTCTCCTTCACCTACTCTTGGTCCCTGTCACCCCCATTTGCCTACCTCCTCCCCTCTGGTTACCACAGATTGGGCTGTTCTTACGGTCTAAAAGGCTTGTTTTTTGTTTGGTTTGGTTCACACCTTTGTTTTTTCTGTTTATCACCAAAAGTGACTGATTCCACTAACCCAGCCCATGCAGCTGACTTCATGTTGTTGCAAGTGACAAGGTCACACCCTTCCTCAATCCAGGCTGGGGCCCTTGAAGGAAGATCTCCCAGTATCTCCCTGCCCTCCCTGCCCCTCCCCAGGAAGTTTGAGAACATCTACATTGGCTGGGGCCACAAGTACAGCCCCGAAAACTTCAACCCGCCCCTGCCAGCCCCGGTTCAGCAAGAGTACCCCAGCGGCCTAGAAGTCACAGAGATGAGCGACCCCACTGTAGAAGAGGAGCAGGCCCTCAAGGCTGCCCAGGAGCAGGCCCTGGCTGCTGCTGAGGAGGAGGAGGAGGATGAGGAGGAGGATGAGGAGGAGGAGCTGGAGGACTGAGACCCCCCCAGCCCTTCCCCCAAAGCTGGTGGATAGACACTTTCCCTTATACATAGTTGAGGTTATTTTTTCACTGTTGGTTTGCTTTCTGCCCCTGGAGGACAGGGTCAGAAGAAGCAGATGCTCTAAATAAAGTTTCCTCATAGCATCTGGGGGGGTCTCGCTTTCATTTGTTCATCACATCTGTTGAGAAATTCCCCAAGGCCGGCTGCTGACTGTGTCAGCACAGGCACCCAGTGGCCTCTGGTTACATTTATTCATTCCTGGGTCATGACACAGACAGCCCAGCCCTGCCCTGGGAGGTGACCACACAGCCCCAGCTCTGCTTCCCTGCCCCCAGGCTTTTGAGGCTCTGGGCTACAGAGAGTTTTGTGCTTCCCCAGACAGCCGGCCCCCAAGGGGTCACAGAGGACTGTCAGAACTCTGGGCTGACTCTTTTTTTTAAGACTAGGTCTCCCTATGTTGCCCCCGGGGTACCACAGACTCAAGCAATCCTTAGCCTCCCAGGTAGCTGGGATTACAGGTGCCTGCCACAGGGCACGGCTGCCTTTTCGAGACCAAGTCTCACTATGTTGCCCAGGGTAGTCTTTTTTTTATTTTGTTTTGTTTTTTTGAGACTAGGTCTTGCTATTTTGCCCGTGGAACCGCAGGCTCTTGTTGCCCAGGGTACCACAGACTCAAGCAATCCCCAGCCTCAGCTTCCCAGGTAGCTGGGATTACAGGTGTGCACCACCACACCCAGCTATTTTTTTGGAACTAGGTTCACTATGTGCCCCAGGCGGGACTTGAACCGTGATCCCTAGCCCCGGCCGCTTCATAGGCTGAAGCTTACAGGCACGAGCCACCGTGTCCGGCCCCAGGGTAGTCTTGAACCCGTGAACTCAAGTGATCCCAAGCCTTTTGCCTCCCAGTGCTTGGACAACAGGGCGTGCACCACCACGCCCAGCTTGGGCTGACTCCTGATCAGTTAAGAACAGAGTGGGGCAGGGCATTCCAGGTGGAATAGAGACCCGATGTCAAGAGTGTGCCAAGGCCGGGCACGGTGGCTCGTGCTTGTAAGCTTCAGCCTATGAAGCGGCCGGGGCTAGGGATCGTGGTTCGAGTCCCGCCTGGGGCCTGTAGTGAAACCTAGTTCCAAAAAAAAAAAAAAAAATAGCTGGGCGTGGTGGTGTGCGCCTGTCATCCCAGCTACCTGGGAAGCTGAGGCTGGGGATTGCTTGAGTCTGTGGTACCCCGGGCAATGAGAGCCTGCGGTTCCACGGGCAAAAATAGCGAGACCTAGTCTCAAAAAAAAAAAAAAAAAGTGTGCCATGTTGGAGACTATAAGCAGGTTGCAGACCTCAGGGTTTGCAGAATGGTACTGAAACTGGATGCCCCACTCCCCTTGGCCCGGTTTCCAGTCCCCAAGTCTTGTGCATTCATCACCTGAATTCCTCTTTTCCTTCCACTGCACCACCCTGGTTCAAACACCATCTCCCTGTATCAGACTGATCTTCACCAGACTCCTGTCTCACACCTCTGTCTACCCCACTGGGTATCTGGTCAATTCGGTCTAAAGCACAAATATCATCAGGGTCCTCCCTGGCCTAACCCCCATCGTGGCCCCTTGATACTCTCCCGGTAATATTAACTCCTGAGTGTCCTGGAATCCCTTTTCAGCTTAATCTTTTAAGACCAACTGAAACCATCTGCCTCAGACACGGTTGGTGGAAAATGTGGAGACGTTTGCTAGCATTTATTGGTAGTCAATCAAATGAAATACTTGGAGTTTCATGGAGACGCTGAGGATCAGCGGGACTTGGAGGGTGGAAATCAAGGGTGGGGAGGAATAATCGAAGAGCTGAGTCCAGTCAAGGACTTTAAGACATCCGTTGGAAACAATGGAGATCATAAGGGGGTATGTGAGGAATGGAAGGAGGCGCTGAGGAGTCACCTGGGATCATCTGTGACGTTATGGCAAGGTCAAAAATTGGACGTGACCTCTTGAGGGTCCTTGCGTTGCTAGGCAAACGGTTCCCAAGGCGCCGTTGCCAGGGACTTGGGCTTTCTAGTGACCACGCCCCCTTCCACAGTGGGCCCCGCCCCCGCAGCCAACCACAGTGAAGTCCCGGGACGAAGGCCGCGCCCACCTCTTTGCCCCGCCCACGGCACCCGAACCGTTACCCGAGCGACGGCGGGGCTCGTCCCGCCTCCGGACTCCGTTGCCAATAGAAGAGGCGTCGCCCAGGCGACGGCCCCACCTCTTCCGGTGCGGGCTCGCAGCTTCCGGCAGGGGGCCCGGCGGCGGGCGGGGCGGCGGTCCAGCAGCGGCGGGGCCCGGGGGTGGGGGGGCGCCCAAGATGGCGGCGGGAGGCGCGGAGGGCGGCTCGGGTCCCGGCGCCGCCATGGGGGACTGCACGGAAATCAAGTCGCAGTTCCGCACCCGCGAGGGCTTCTACAAGCTGCTTCCCGGCGACGGCGCCTCTCGCAGGTCGGGTCCGGCTTCTGCCCAGACCCCGGCACCTCCCCAGCCGCCGCAGCCCCCGCCCGGCCCTGCCTCTGCCTCCGGCCCCGGCGCCGCGGGCTCCGCACCGTCCCCGCCGCCCGCAGGCCCTGGTCCCGGCCCCGCGTTGCCCGCCGTGCGCCTCAGCCTTGTGCGCCTCGGGGAGCCCGACGGCGCCGGGACCGGGGAGCCACCCGCCACGCCCGCCGGGCTGGGTGCCGGAGGAGACCGTGTCTGCTTCAACCTGGGCCGCGAGCTTTATTTCTACCCGGGCTGCTGCCGTCGCGGGAGTCAACGGGTGAGCAGCCTGCACCGCGGGGTCCTGGTTGCTGAGAGGATGGGGATCCTTAGGTGATCCAGGAGTGATTGGAGGGACCGGGAATCGAAATGGAGCTCTAGGTGATGGGCATGGGGTGGGGGTGGGGGCGAGTTCTCGTAGGAAACACCTGGAGGCAGTGGGAAACCTTGAGGTCATATGGAATCCTCCAACACAGGCCTATCTGTGTTGAAATGTTCAATTTTCTGGAGGTGATGGAGTTCAGATAGGGGATCATCATCTGGGTGCAGCCGGGTGGGGGTGGCAGGCATTCTGCAACTGATGGGGAAGTCTGAGGTGATGCAGGCTCAGGTGATGGGCGACCCATGGGCATGGCAGTCTGGGGGTATTAGGAGGTCATCTCGAGACTTGGGTAACCCTGAGGTGAGGATTCTGAAGTGATGGGGCAGGTAACAGGGACTTGGTAGGTGATTGAGGGGTTCTGAAATATCTTAGTAGATGGGAGATCTGAATGATGAGGGATGGTTTCTAGGTATCTAAAATGATGAAGGTGCCAGAGGGAATGGAACCCTGGAGTTAATGGTGATTCCCAGAAGTGATGGGGATCCTAGGTTCCTGGATGTGATGAGGGTACTGGAACATGAGGGTTAGTGGACCCTTTAACTGTGATGGGCTCCTGAGATTTAGGAACTCCAAAGTGAAGGGACTCCTGGGATTGTGGGCATTAGAGTCCTGGGGATTTGGGTGACCCTGAGATGGGGGCAGGGGGTGGAGAGGGCTTTAGAATATTATGGTGCTGAGTCCATGAGGTTACAAGGTAGAACTGGAAAGTGCTCACAGCTCAGAAGCTGGCACTCTAAGTATTGATGCCATGGGCAAAGGTGTCCCTAAAATTGGAGATCTAGCTTTAGGGAGACTGTGGTCTCATGCAGGAGGGGAGGGGGAGAGAGTCCTTATCATCTGTTTTTTTCCCCCTCTGTGATTTGGGTCTCCCTTCCTGTCTGTGGTTTCCCCTCCCTCTCCACTCACCCATCTACCTACCCACTTCCCTCAGGGATTTAACCCCGCTTCCTCTTAGTGGTTTGCCCCAACCTCAACACCCTCTTCCTTCCTCTCGGTGGTAGAAATGCTTAACTCCTTTTCTCCTACCACTCAAGTCCATTGACCTCAACAAACCCATTGACAAGCGGATCTATAAGGGTACCCAGCCCACCTGCCATGACTTCAACCAGTTCACTGCTGCCACGGAGACCATCTCACTGCTGGTGGGGTTCTCAGCCGGCCAGGTACAGTACCTGGATCTCATCAAAAAGGACACCAGCAAGCTGTTCAACGAAGAGGTGATTGTGGGCCCCTGGGGCCCCAACTGCTCCCCTGCCCCACCACCCTGCTGCCTGCCTGCATACAGTCTGCATGAAGCTGCAGCTGCCTGGGGAGGAGTGTAGACTTAAGAGGGCCAAGCTAAGGGAAATGGGGCTGGACTGACAGCTCTGTGAGGCGGGGTGACAAACAGCTGTGGTGTGAACAGTTCAGAGCAAGAGCCTGGAGCCTCACTCCTGACATTTTCATCAGGCAACAGGTTGATGAAATATGACAACAGCTTGTGAGACCCATTATGCAGATCAGCAGACTGAGGCTTATCACTGCTTGGGACTTGCTTGAAGCCAGAACCCTTAGTCTCCAAATTCTGGGCCTTGAAGGCATGAGATTCAAGCCTTTGCTGCACCCTTTTACATACTATGTGGCTTTGCTGGCGATACCTCTTTGAGCCTCAGTTTTCCTCCTCTGCGAATTAGGATTTATCACTGCTTCATGGGCCTGTTGTAAAATCATACACATAAACAGCTCAGTCCTGGTTGGATTTGGCACAGGAGTGAGCCGCCTTTACCATGAGCAGGGCCCATGCCTGCCCCTGTGTCGTCCTCGCCCTCAGAGGAGGGTTCCGCCCATACAGAATTTGTGAGTGCTAGAGAGATTAGTGAGCCATGAAAGGGTGAAATATGCACTGGTTCCTTCATTCACGAAGCCTCTGAAGTGTGTGGAGAGGGCCCTGCGGGGACATCTACCTCTTGGACCCGCATGGGCCTGCTGCTGGCGCTTCTGTTTGCCAGCCAGGCAGATGCTGGCAGATGAGTGACTGTTGTGGGTACTGTGCTATGCAGGCAGCAAGTGCCATGGAGAGAACCCCAGTGGGGAAGGGGGTGGCAGTGCCTGGTGAATCTGCAGTACATGGTCAGGGATGTCCTTGCTCGGATGTCGTGGAGTTGAGACCTGAAGGAGGTGAGGAGAGTTGGCAGAGGGGAAGGAAGAACTGGGACAGGAGCCCTGATGCAGGAAGCAGAGGGCCTGGGCTGTTACCAAGGGGACAGCTAGCAGGTGAGTCCCCAGCAATGACTGCAAGGGTCATGTTGGGTCTGTGAGCTGGGAGAAAAGACAAGATTCTTTCTAGAGTCTCCCCCAGCACATGTGAGCCCTTCTCTCAGACTCTCATGAACAGGAAGTGGCTTACGTGGTTGGGAAAACTTGGTTCTTTATAAAAAGTGTGTGAGGCCCAGAGGCTTTAGGGCTTCATGCTCTCTGGCCCCTGGTTGAGGGAGGCCACACCGAGGACTGGAGTGGAACTGCCTTGCAGTGGCCTGTGGGTATCTGATGCCTCCCACCAGAGAGCAGAGCTTGATGCTAGCAAGATGGCGGCTGGGACCAGTGTGGTTGTGAGGAGTGTGTGCATGGTGGGATGTGTCAGGTTCCAGGTCCCTTTTGAATAGCAGGCTCAGGCCATGCGAAAGGCTGTGAGGTATGAAGCAGATGAGCAGAGGTGGCCACTAGCAGGGTAGGGCTGTCCTGCACTTGTTCCAGAAAGGCCACCTGTGCCTGTCTTGGGCAGTGAGGCTAACCCATTCTGTGACTTCCTTTTGCCTGAAGCCTGATGTTGGTGGAGTGTGCAGAGGGCTCACATAGGGCACCGGTCTCTACAGCCAAGACCCTGGCTGAAGGTGGGACCAGGGCTCCTGGAGCTTATTGGCAGCCCTGCTGCCTACCTTCCACCCTGTGGCCATTTTCCTTGTGGGGGAGCTTCTCTCCAGGAGGGCAGACCTCGGGGACCGATTTGGGGCGGTCATCTCTGGGGTGCCTGGCCTTCTCCCAACCCCCACTGTCTCCCCTGGCAGCGGCTGATTGACAAGACCAAGGTGACCTACCTGAAGTGGCTGCCCCAGTCGGAGAGCCTGTTCCTGGCCTCCCACGCCAGCGGCCACCTGTACCTGTACAATGTCAGCCACCCGTGCGCCTCAGCCCCGCCCCAGTACAGCTTGCTGAAGCAGGGCGAGGGCTTCGCTGTCTATGCTGCCAAGAGCAAGGCGCCCCGCAACCCACTGGCCAAGTGGGCAGTGGGTGAGGGGCCCCTCAACGAGTTCGCCTTCTCGCCTGATGGCCGGCACCTGGCCTGTGTGAGCCAGGATGGTTGCCTGCGGGTCTTCCACTTCGACTCCATGCTGCTGCGTGGGCTCATGAAGAGCTACTTTGGGGGTCTGCTCTGCGTGTGCTGGAGTCCTGACGGGCGCTATGTCGTG
Organism: Uropsilus gracilis; assembly: GCA_004024945.1. Taxonomy (NCBI): domain Eukaryota; kingdom Metazoa; phylum Chordata; class Mammalia; order Eulipotyphla; family Talpidae; genus Uropsilus; species Uropsilus gracilis. Next base: position 52,981 of record PVHY01009762.1, read on the forward strand.
ACGGGTGGTGAGGATGACCTGGTGACCGTGTGGTCCTTCACAGAGGGCCGTGTGGTGGCCCGCGGCCACGGCCACAAGTCTTGGGTCAATGCTGTCGCCTTTGACCCCTATACCACACGGGCTGAGGAGGCCTCAGTGCCCAGCAGCGACGGGTACCGGAGCGGCGAGGAGGAGGAGGAAGAGGAGGAAGGAGAAGAGCCTGAGGCAGGGGGCACAGGCCCTGGAGGAGCTGCCCCGCTTTCCCCGCTGCCCAAGGCAGGCTCCATCACCTACCGCTTCGGCTCGGCCGGCCAGGATACGCAGTTCTGCCTGTGGGACCTCACCGAGGATGTGCTCTGCCCGCACCCACCGCTGGCCCGCACCCTCCCCGGCACACCTGGCACCACGCCGCCAGCCACCAGCAGCAGCTCCCGGGGTGGCAAGCCTGGCCCTGGCCCTCTGCCCCGCTCACTGTCTCGCTCTAACAGCCTCCCGCACCCTGCAGGCAGTGGCAAGGCAGGTGGCCCCAGCACGACCCCGGAGCCCGGCACACCCTTCAGCATCGGCCGCTTCGCTACACTCACACTGCAGGAGCGGCGGGACCGGGGCTCGGAAAAGGAGCACAAGCGCTACCACAGCCTGGGCAACATCAGCCGGGGTGGTGGCGGGGCCAGTGGCAGTGGTGGCAGTGGTGGTGGGGACAAGCCCAGTGGCCTCGCCCCTCGCAGCCGTCTGGACCCAGCCAAAGTGCTGGGCACCGCACTGTGCCCACGCATCCATGAGGTGCCGCTGCTCGAGCCCCTGGTGTGCAAGAAGATCGCCCAGGAGCGGCTGACGGTCCTCCTCTTCCTGGAGGACTGCATCATCACCGCCTGCCAGGAGGGCCTCATCTGTACCTGGGCCCGGCCGGGCAAGGCGGTGAGTAGCCCAGCCACCAACCCAAACCAGGAAGAGGGTATCCCCATCACAGGCCTTGCGGGGTGTGGGGAGCTATGGGATGCCTAGCCCAGGATAAGACCTGTACGGTTGAACAACAGGCTTCTGGCACCCATGGGCATGCCAGCAGAGAGGGTGGGGAGAAGAGGCCCTGGGTGCGGGGGGCTGTGGCCAGATGTCCGGAGGGCCAGATTTCACTGCTTGTCACTGGAAGCCAGGTCTGTGTTTTTGTGGCCAATCAGATATTCAGATGGTTGAATACTGCCAGTTTGGCCCTTGGGCCATGTGAACCTGGGGCCTGGTTTCCAGCCCAAGCTTGTGACTGCAGACCTGGGCTGTGGAACCCAGCGTCAAGGCCAGTTTTGGGTTTCTGCTTATGGGTGACACTTCGCAAGTTGCTGCCCCTCTGCCCTTAGCACAGGGAGGCTTTAAGATGGCCACTGAGTGGCTGCACCACCACCGGGCGTGGCCAGAGGGGTCAGAAACGGGCCCAGTAGGTGAGCCAGGTCAGGCCCCTTGTACCACGGGAGCTCTCGGTGGTCCCAGTGCCTCAGGCTCGGGTTTCAGGTGCCTAGGATGGGTCTGGGCCTCAAGCAGCGCCTCGGGCAAGTGGGTTCCTTGGGAGCTGTGGGGTCCTGAATCTCTAGAGCTGGGGCGCCCATCTCAGTGCTTCAGGCAGGGGCTGGGGGCATGAGTCGGGCACATCGAGCATGTCCTGAAAGAGGCCCTCTGTCTCTTGCTAGTTCACAGATGAGGAGACCGAGGCCCAGACAGGGGAAGGAAGTTGGCCCAGGTCACCCAGCAAGTCAGTGGTAGAGGTAGGACTGTCCTGAGTTACGACCCCCCCCTCTACTCCCCCCCCCCCAGTCTCAGGAGCCCCCACTCCGATAGAT
>PVHY01009763.1:0-54774 GCA_004024945.1 Uropsilus gracilis
ACCCACTGCTATCACCATATTCCCTTGTGCTCTTCACACTCTTGATGTCACCTCTTCCTTCTCCCTCTTCCCTTCCTGAATGCCTATGGTCATTTTTCAAGGTGTGTCTTTCAAAACGTTTTTTAAAGATTTTAATAGGCCCTCCCTTTCTTTCATTTTTGTTTTTATTATTTAAAAGATCTATTCCAAATATTCACTCGTTCTTACCTGATTTAAATACAAAACATTTAACAGCATTCCAACTGTCAAATGTGGATTTACTGTACCCATCAAATCGGTGGGTACAGCGAATTGTCAGTCTGATACTTATGAATTTTCAGTCTGATACTCAGAAATGCAATAAGTTTGTGGAAGGGGTTGCCAAACTTTCTCTAAACATTAGGTCCTCCTAATCTTATGGCACAACTGGAACACCTACCTACACATTAGTATTACTCAGAATCAGTTCTTTGGACCAGGTTCTTCACATGAAACAGTTGGTGGAGGAATAACATGAGAGATGACTTGGCTCTGTTAACACTCATTTCAACTTGATTTTTATGTAAGACTTTTGTCTCCAGTATAATATACTGGTGGCCAAGTAGGTCCCAGGTCTTTAAAACCCTTGAGTAGTCCTTTGCTATCTTTGCTTTTTCCAAATTTCACCGAATTCCAGGAAAATTTGTAATTTTTACCGTACAGTCGAGGACCAGATTCTATATGGTCTGGAACTATTTCCTATCCTGCCACTTCCTTAGGTTAATTTGCTTATCATACAAGAAAAAGCTTCAGATAATCTGGAAAAATTCAGAGTGAATAAGGAAAATTTCTACTTCCTCCTGGGACTTTCACATCCTTTCCATCCTTTCCTATCACTTTCAGTCCCTGAGGTAGTCTCTGGACCCACCGCGCAGGTCTCCAGCTGCACCTGACCCTTCAGGCCACGCCCTCACTGCCGCCTAGAGAGGTGACAATAGTAGAAGTACCAGGCTGCTCACTCCCCTCCTAGGCGTCTGCTCCATGCTCCGCCCCGTCGCGAGGTTATCCCCTGCCCCTTCGCGCTTCTGGCTCCTCCCCCTCCCAGATCCCCAACGTCCTCGGCGTCGAGCCCGAGCCTGCGCCTGCGCCTGCGCCCTGGAGCCGAAGTCCCGGAGCCCGGTGACTGGAAAGCGGAGAGCGGCGGCCGCTGCAGCCAATCAGAGTCGGCGCTGGCTTTCGGCTGGGAGGCGGGGCCTGCGCGGGTGTTAGGTTAGCGCGAGGCGTGACCTAGTTGACAGGCTCCGAGTGCTGCTGTGGCGGCCGCTGCGGGGCTGAGGCGGGTGGGAGCCGAAGCCAGGCGCGGGCTGAGGGAGGAGGGCGGCCACTGGAGAGCAGCGAGCGGCGCGGGACGCGGAGCCTCTTTCACTTTTTCCCTCCCGAGTGCCCCCTCCCACCCTCCCACTCCACACACACCCTGTTTGCCCGTGAGCCTGGGGAACTTGCAGCTTAAAGCCAGCCACCCCCACGGCAACATGTACCCCAGCAACAAGAAGAAAAAGGTGTGGAGAGAGGAGAAAGGTAACCGGCTCGTCGAGTCCTGGGGGTCCAGGGTGGGGGTGGGGTAGGGGCGGGGGTCAGGGCCGTGTGTGCCGCGGCGCCCTCCGCCCGAGCTCCCTCCTCGCGCCCGCCCGGCCGGTGCCGCCTCCTTCGCGTGGCCGTGTGTACACACGCGCACAGGCTCGCGCACACCGGCGTGCCCGCGCCGCCCCCGGGCACCTGCCGCTCGCGCACGTGTGGGCGCACGCCCCTCTGTTGGCACTACCCTCGGTCGCCTCCCCAGGCGGTCTGCCTTCGCCTCTTTCGCGGCTTCGGACGCCGGCGCGCAGCTCGCGGGCGCCGCACAACTTGCTCGGGTCTCCCACGCGTCCTCCGGACCTCGGTCGGCACTTTCGCACGCCTGGCGGGTCTCTCCCAGCACACGTGTCACCGGCAGGCACCTGGGCTGCAGCTGCAGCGGTGCCACCGCGCTGACCCTCACCCAGACTCATCCCCGCAGCTGGCAGGTGGCCCCATCTTTGGGTGGTTCTGCCCTGTCTAGGTCCGCTTCTGTGACTGTGTGTCTTCTGAAACCTGGAACTCTCTAGGAAACCTAAAGCGAACGTCTTGTCCGTGAGGCTAAGACCCTTCAGAGAAGTCTGAATGGGCTTTTCTCTCTGCAGGGTTTTTCTGTATATTCCATCCTCATTCATAGCCAGGTTGCTCAGAGTAGCATGTGAGACTAATGTCATTCCGTGAATGAACCTGTCCCTGAGTTTTGTGCATATCAGGGCTTATTCAAATCAGCTAGAATCACGGCTGTGCGCTCCACCCCTCTAATTCGAGATCTCCCCCTGCTCTCATCCTGGTGAGATAATATTTCAGTGTAAACCGGGTGGTATCTCTTTCACATCTTTTGAAACTATTTTAGTTTTTTTTCGGAAATGTAACAAAAAGTACTTGTGTTGGTACTAAGATGCTCTAACCTGTGTATCAAGGGTAAGATGGAGGGAAGGTAGTGCAAAACTTTAGCTCATCCTTTTTATGCAAGAAGGATAAAAGGGTAACTGGGTCTAAAGTTGCTTTCCTTGATACTACCTCTTTAAAATCTGCAGATTTTCATTTCCTTCATCATAGCTCTTTATACGCTGTAGATTTTTATTGTTAACGCTGTATTTTATAAGTACAAGTACAAAAGTGCATAGAAATAAGTGAATGATACGGACAAAGACTCTTCTAAAGGACCTATTTCAAACAATGGGTGAAGAGTATTTTTCTTTTCAAACTTACTGGGAAAATTTAAAAACATAACTGAATAACCCACTTAAATAGTGCAAGATCAGGTTTTATGTCAGTATTATGTTTTAATGATTATGGGCATATGTAAGGAAACTAAAAATTTGAGTGTCGTAAAACAAATGCTATTGAGAATAGTAATCTGCCTTATAGTGTGAGGTAATTTTGTTTTTGCAGTAGTAGTTTCTTTGTTTCCAACACACTTTGGCCAAGAATTGGTTTTCTAAGCTTTGAAATATTTCTGCCAACTTAGATGTGTGTTATTTCACGTATTAAAACTTCAGTGAACATTTTGTTTTACTGTATTAAAGGTCTTGTTTTTGTTCTAAGTGTCCATAAACTTTTAAATAAATGGAATGACAGAGGCCAAATTACATCACTGTGTGTGCATTCTGACATTTGCAAAAACTGCAGGCTACTTCATAAATCTTTCAGTCTGAGCAGTGGCACTGTAATGTTTCTATAATGGTAATCTCAGCTTTTAAAATGTTGCCTTGGTCCCTTTGTATGATTACTCCAGATTTACTTTATTTCATGCTTTTCCTGTCCCAACAAAATCCCCTTCCCTGCTAAACAGATGACACTGCCTTTGTAATTCATGGAGAAAATCCTTGTCATATAGCATGAAAAACTCTAGTGTTTCATCCCTGGTCTGTTTAGTCTGTTTATATGATTTTTTTTTTTTTTTATCCTTTAGCTTTGTTGCAATATTAGAGGAAGCACCTTTCTCCTTTGTTTCCAAAATTAACCCGTCTAGTGTGCTCGTTATGTCATTTTCTATAGTTTTTGAGATCTTGGGTCATTATTCTTTTTGGGATGTATTAGTCAACATCTTCAGCCTGTTCCTCATCTTAGCCTGTAACAATTTTCAAGGCTTTTCTACTGTTCAGTACCTTCCTTCCACAAGTCTTCCTCTTTGTGTTGCTGTTTCCACTTTTCTTTAGTCCCCTGTAATTTCCTTGATCTCAAGTCATATGCTATGGAAACTAATGTTCTTAAAGTTTTAAGTGGTAACAGTGGTTGTACTAATAAAAAAATAATTACTATTTAGTTCAGTTTGTGTGCTTACCACTCTTCTAAGTACCTTACGTATGTTCTCTCATTCTCATAACTACCTTTTGAAGTCATTTATGTCAGTATCTTTGAACTCTATTTTCCTGTGTATCTTAGTTGTGCTGCTTATTACCTATGGAACTTTAGATAAGTTATTCAACTTCCCGGTCTTAGTTGTCTCATCTGTAAATTGAGAATAAAAACTACTGCCTTACTTAAGAAAGAAATTGAACATATAGATGTAAACTAATTAGTTGAAGATCAGGTAGATATGGGGTTAGAACCCCTGATATTTCTGTTAACCACTTGTTCTCTTTACAATGCTGCTGGTGATCCAGCCTTTTGTAATCTTCCTGTAGCTATTGAGAGTATTTCCCCTATTATACTTACTAAAATTCTTCTCTTCGCCAGTTTCCATATTACTGGACCTTAATTTACCTTGTTCTCCCAATGGTATTTAAGTTTTATTTCATTTTCTCCAGTTTGTGTTCACTTTAAATTTTTTTTTTTAAGCTTTGGTTTCCTCTCCTCCCCTGTGAACTGTCTAGTGTACCAGAAGTTTAGATTATAATTTCAGAAATCTGTAGACTAAACCTTTATTCTGAGTCTCTGATTCTTATTTTCAATTTGCATGTCTTGCAAACATCATAAATTTAACACAGCATTGACTCTTTAAGTATTGTAGTATTGGGATTTAAATATGTCACATATGATTAATTTCTTTTGCTGGTGGCTTAAGAAAAGCCAGTTTTAAGAGCAGAAAAAAATGTTTTTTTTTCTTTTTTTTCCATTTGTGCTTTCATTAAGACTTTCTGCAATTTATTTGCATATAAAAACCTTTTACAGTGATTATTTTGTAAAAATTAGATTACCTAAAGCTAGATACTATCCTTAATCTATTAACCTAAACCAAAATATCTTATAACATTCTGAATTGAAGAGTAAGAGTATTACTATCAATGTTTCTGCATTGTGGAGGCCTTGGTATTGTATATAATATATAACAGCTGATACATGGAGTGAGAATATCTATATTAGTTTATAAACTGAATATAGTAAATCTAAATTTCTTTAGGTTAAAATAAACTAAAAATAATCTAGATTAAAATAGATTAAAAAGAAATAGAATCCCTCTGTAGTCTATGGGACTGTTTATGTACTTTCTATAAATGCATGGCATACAGCTTTCCATACATTTTCATTTTACCTGGTTTCTAGCAACTTCTCACTTCCCTAACTACTTCCCTCAAAGGGTATCTTGTAGCTTCATGTCTTACCTTTGTTTACATTGTTCTGCTATTCTAAAATCTCCTTATTTCTTACCACTTCATATAAAACTTTATCTATTTTTAATGAAACTGCATTCACATTATCTGTTTTGGGTAACGTTTTCTATGAGGTTAGTCTAGTATAGTGACTAAGAGTGTAGGATATAGTCTGTGGGCCTCTCTGGCTAACTTTCATGAAAAGCTCTCTTGATGAACTTTATGTGCCTAATTTACCTATCTGGAAAACAGGGATACTATCAATTTTGCTGAGCTGTTGGGAAGATTATTTCAATGAGATTATGTATGTGAAATAGCTGACACATAGTGAAGTCTTTATGAATGATGGCAACTATTATTCTACAATTCATTACAAATATATATTAAATTTCCCTAATTAAGATGTTTATTTAAGGAATTGTTTATGTCACCTACATGACATAATATTATACTGAATATATGCTTTTATTGTTGAGGGCATTATATTGTTGAGGGAATTAATAACCTGGTGTTTGCTTATTTTGTGCTCTTAACATTTGATACAAATGTTTTCATATTACTTATGTAGGTATCATTTTGTACCTTACCTATGTAGGTACTTCCTTTGCTTTTTACTTACGTAGGTATTATTTTGTATCTTACCATTTCCTTTTGTCTTGTGAACTCCTCAAGGTTAAGGATCACCTTGTACTTATAGTATATAAACATATCATCAGCCACATGGTAGACTGTCAGTTGCTATTAATTGAGTTTATTTCTCACACTATGACAGAGTTTTCTTTCTTTTCATCTTTTTTTCACACAGCTAATGTGAAATTAATTTGACACTTTTTATCATTCAAATATATTTGTAATCATCAGATTTGAATTTTGGTGTTCTCATGCCCACACCAATTCTTTAGTTAAAGACGGTTAATACTAAAATTATAAAGCAACTCCTGAACTTAAAAGTTAAATTCAAATTGGGATTCTGCTTTTATTTTGCAAGAACGTTTACTGAAGATGACCTTAGAGGAAAGACGCAAAGAATACATAAGGGATTATGTTCCCCTGGACACCATCATATCGTGGAAGGAAGAGATGAAAGACAAGAGCCAAAATGATGGTAAGTTTCTCAGAACATTTTCCAGGTAGCTACTATTCCTGTTTATGACTTCTGCAGTGAAATTGTTGGCAGAAATGAATAATTGTCATACAACAAAGAGACATTATAGTTTTGCTATTTGAAATAATTGGTGTCATTTGGTTGTTTTTAGCTATTACAGTGGTTTTTAAAACTTAAGAGTTAAATTCATATTTAAAACATCACATTTATAGTATGGTCTTTTTCTTTTAACTGCCTTTTTATTTTATTTATTTATTTATATTTGAGACTAGGTCTCACTGTTTTTGCCTGTGGAACCGCAGGCTCATGTTGTCTGGGGTCCCACAGACTCAAGCAATCCCTAGCCTCAGCTTCCCAGGTAGCTGGGACTATAGGCATGCCCTACCATGCCCAGTTAAGTTTTTGGAACTAGGTCTCCGTACATTGTCCCAGGAAGGACTCTAACCACGATCCCTGGTCCCCGCCTTGGCTTCCTAGGATGCCGCTTAACAGGCACACTCCACCATGCCCGGCCTTAACTACCTTTTAAAAAATAATATTCTGTTCTTGGAGTAAAGAACATACATTAGGAGTTTGGTATTCTGCTAGACTGCTCTTTGAGTTTGTTTTAATTAGATTCATTTACATTAGATATTTTTAAATTATTATAAAACCTGAATATGGTTGAAATAGAGTGTCTTAGGAAGAATACAGAAAAACCAGATGAAATTTTACTTAGTATTAGAGCATATATTTTAAATGGTATGTAGTATTATATCTGTACTTACAGCATTTATATAACAGAGTTTACTCTCAAAGTCTTTTTGATTTGGTGAGATTAGAATATACATGGAATTTTAAGTATTAAAAAGGTATATGGAAAATATACTGTAAAAATATTTATCTATAAAGCAATGGTACTTTATTAAATTAATTTCTAAAGCTAAAGACTTACCTCTAGCACATTTGTATTATCTGAACTGGATATGAGGTTCAGGGGAAAGAGAATCCTCTTTAGAGTAATTAGCAGCTGAAAAAGAAAATAATCCTTTAATAGGTTGAATCTTAAATTGATGGAACTATAGAGGATGTACTGTGAGTCCAAAAGTAAAAGACTGATAGGAAATTCCTCTGGACAACATCTGTAGCAAACAATTTGGCTCTGGTGTCTGAGAAAACAACATTATCTGGGGGTTTGAACTTTAGCCATAATTTTGTTCTATGAAGGCATAGTTGGTGGGATTGGAAGTGAAAAGATAAGATGTGGGTTATTTTAGATATTACTCTGCCTGGAGTATGTGTGCTCTTGGGCAAGTGGGGTAGTGACTCTACCGCCAAGTTCTTATATAGTCTAACTGGACAAACTGATGGTCATGTACATCTAACTTACTTGCCCAGTGTTTTAGTAAAGACAAATTGTTTTAATAATCGTCTATTAAGACATCTTTGGAAGAGAAGATAATATTGTGCAATGAAAAGCATACAAAGTTAGAGACCAAAAGTACATAATTCTGAGTCTTATGTGACCCAGGACCATGGGAGTTTTCATATTTGGGCCTCAGTTTTTGTTGTTGTTGTTGTCAAGAAAAGTCAAAGAAAGTGGCTTTGACTATTTCAGCTCCATTTTTTTATGGCAAGTAAGTCTCTGTTTTCTATGGTTAATTCCCTTTGCTTTTTTTCTTGAACATTACTTCATCTGGCCATTTTTCTAAGAATATAGTCCATGATGTTCTTTTTAAAAAAGTTTGCTTCCTGAGGTAGATTGCTGCTATTGCTTTAAGAGTTGATACCCAAGCTATGTAAGCTACATTACCCAATTTTGGGTTTGTTCACCTCTGCTCACTTCTTTTGACTGCTTTCCTTTGTTGATTCAGCATGTAGTACTGTAGGATTGAACTGGATTATTATGGAATTTAGAGTTGGATGTTTTCACTAAAATGTGTCATCCTGATCAGAAAAGATACATTGAATAAAATCTGACATTGTTCCTTATCAAGATCTGGTATATTTAATCTTGTCTTTCAAAATAAACTTTAAAGTGGTTTATAATTGTTCTGTGTTACTCAGTTTCTTTTGTCATCCTTTTGAACAGTATTCTTCCTATCTCATGTTACATCATTACTCTTCTATTGAAACCTAGGAATTGGTCATCTTTTATCATCAAATAAATGAATTATTCTACAAGTAATATTCTTTAATTTCTTTTTATATTGTCTCTACATATTAATTTAATTTAATATTTATGCTTTTTTTTCAGTTTTACTACCTCTCCGGTGCTCAGTTACATTAAAATAGTAGTAGTCAAGAGAATGTCAGTATTTTAGCAGATTGAAGATCTTTAGAAATGTAAATTTAAAGAATGACTAAGAACAATTATAAATATATTTGTTTTCATGTTTTATTTTAAACTATTTAAACCATTGTCTTTTAAAATTGATATTTATAATTTATATTTTAAAATAGATCAAATAAGTAAAATATCTTTATAGTTCTTTGTCACATAGTTTTTGATTTGTAAGACATTAGCATTATTTACTGGTTGTTATAGTACACCAATGTTATTATAGTTTACTGATTTTAAATTATTTTATTAGTAGTGGAAAATTAAAGAGGAGGGGAGTAACTGAATATGTTTCTGAATACATAGCTGAGTAATTGTGATTTTAAACTTTATAATAAGTAGAGACTAAAATTTGTCAAAAAATATAAGATCAATGTTTATATCAGAAGGAAGAAGCAAATAGATAATATTTTTACTTTGATTTAGTACTTTTTTACTTTGATTTTTACTTTGATTTAGCCAGTATTGGAAAGCTGTGGATCAAAAGAAGAAAGAATGAGAGAATATTATCAACTTCCCCCACTGTATTTCACCCTTCCAAAACAAAACAAAACATATGCTTATTGTTCATCTTCATGTTTGTTAAGTGCTATTAGTAAATTTCTGGGATTTTTTACTTGTTCTGTTGTAGAGTTTTTGAAAAATACTTGTCTCCTATTTAACTGTCTCTAGTACCTGGAATAGTGCCATATATATAGGTGTGTTAAAACAGTATATTAAGTAAAAATGGCTTTGAGGTTAAAATCTACAAAGAACAATTTTTGATTTTTTAAAATCAAACTTTAAAATGAATATATAAAAACATGTATAAAAATTGAGTGGTATAATGAACTTCATGCACCCATCATACAGTTTCAACATTAATACTAAGACCCATTTTATTTAATCAATATGATTGTTTAAAATTTAAAGTTTAAAATAAACTTTCTCCAAGTTTATTTTGGGGTAGTCCCTATGCAACACATCACATTTATATGTGAGTAAATGAATGTGTGCACATTTGTTTACAAAACAGGAACACATATTTATTGTAACCATAATATCATTATACCTAGAAAGGGTTATAAATAATTTAAATAATGACCTTTTTTTTTTTTTTTTTTGGTCTCAAAGGGTTTTGCCTTATTATACAGTTGACTTGGTTAAGATCTAAACAAAGTTCACATACTGATTTGATTGATAGGTTTCTTCTGTCTCTTAGTTCCTTCTGTGTCTTTCCCTTTATCCCCTTATAATTTATTTGATGAATAAATTCTTTGTCTCATGGAATTTTTCACATTCTGGATTTGGTGATTGCTTCTTTGCGGTGTCATTAAGCATGTTTTTCTGTCTCCTGTGTTTTTTATGTGCTGATAGTTAAATCCAGAGACTTGATCAGAACTTAGGTTTGACTTTTTTTTGAAAAAATGCTTTATGGATTGCTGTACATTCTTTTGAATAATATCATAAGGGATGTAAGCTCTGGTTAAAATCTGTAGTCTCTCTGTGTTAGGACTGATTTTTGAAAGAATGCTTTATGAATTGTTGTACATTGTTTTGTATAATACTATAAGGGACATAGTGTCTGGTTAAATCTCTGTTTCTGTGGTGTTAGGATTGGTCTTAGGTTCAAGTCCTGTCAACCAGTCTTATGAGTTTAAGTTACCTAACAGCTTTCTGCCTAATGGTTTATCTGCCACTGATGATCATTATTTAGATTTTTTTTTAAAAGGAGTTTGCAAGGTAGCATTATTTCAATATTATCATACCGCCATTTACTTGACTTCAATGAGGAATTTTCTCATACTAACTTTTTGATTTTCATGTGGTAGTGTATACAGAAAATGTAAAATAAATGGGATTCTCTCATTTTCTGGTTTTCATATTAACTTGGTTCCCTGAAATTTTTCAAGTCATCAAAGGATTCTTTTTAACTTTCACTTTGCATTCTGTTTCTTTATATATATACACATATGCTAAATAGGAATACTTGGTGGTTTACAGGTGTGTTTGTATGTTTGTATGTCAGTGTATGCATGGGTATGTATGCATTTGAAATGTAGCTCCCAATCAAATACATACCAATATTAAACTCTAGTGCTAGGATATAATAGAAAGACAAAGACATAAATGAAAGGATGGGTGAATATTACAGAAAGCATTCCTTCTTTTTCTTAGTAGTTCAGTTCTCAGGTTTAATTGAGTATGTGTTCTTGACTGCTTCCAGCGAAGGTCCTATTAGAACACCATTCAGAGAAGCAGGGTTTTTTACTCCCTTTGGACAGAGCAAAGCACTCACAAAAACTGTTTATGCTAATTTTCTTTTTATAGTTGGTGTCAGAAAATAGCTATAACTGTAAGTTTAGATTGACATTTAGTGTTTTTTTTTTTTTTTTTTTTTTTTTTTTTTTTTTTTTTTTTTTTTTTTTTTTTTTTTTTTTTTTTTTTTTTTTTTTGCTTTTAATCTTTATATGGAACAGCAGTGAAGGAAAAATAAAGTCATACATGATGAAGATAAATTCAGGGAAAACAATTGTTTTACTCAGGTATGACAGTTTTTAAAACTGGTAACTTATAAAGTTTCTATTTCATACTTCTATGTATATTTATATTGAAAATTAATATATATGTTATTTGAAAACTCTTGATTAGCAAATGTGTTTGTAAACTTTGAAGTCTTGTGAATCTGACTACATAGAAATATTTTGAGTTATGTGTGTTCTTTAGAGAGGCATATGTATAATTTTTTATTTCGTTTGCATTAAAATAATAGTATGATTAACTTAGACTTTTCTACCTTATTTGCTCTCATTTTCATTAGAGTTTCTGCTCAAATTATTACAGGAGGTGATGACTAACCAAAGAAATAAAAGTTAAGTACTAATTTCTGAATCTCTCAGTCACTTTTAAGATCTTCTATTGAATTGAATTTTGTCATGTGTCCCAGTTTGACTATTGATATTTAAAAGTCACCAAAGAAAGCCTGTTTTAATTATATTTCAACCCTAGTACATAATCTAGAATTTTTTTCGTTAGTATAATTTGCAGTAACTATTTTGGAATGTCAGTGTCTATTAATCACTAGTAATGATGAAGTAGTGTTGTTATGTTACTGAAATATTGCATGGAGAATGTGAGTGACCATAAGAGTGAGAGGAATTACAAAATTTTTATAAGTATAATGTGATGGGCACTGCCCCAGATTTTTAAACTTTTGATTGCATCATTTTATTAAATATTTGATGTTATTAACTGGAAGAAAATCACAATTTTAAATGACTGAACAGTTAGGAAAGTGATATTGAAAACAGATTGGAATTCAGTAGGGACATAAAAATTGGAAAGGAATATCCTATTTAATCTTTAAATTTTGACTCCTTTTTAAATTATAATGTTTAGTTTGAATGCTATACTTTAAGTAAAAATAATCTTAGAAGCAGAAGGTGACTCAGAGCAAAACACCCTTGCTCAGATGCAAACCTTATATAGTTTGAGAGGACGGTGATTCCTTCTTCCTCCCTCCCAACAGCAGCAACAACAACACAGAAATCTTCACTTGCCTCAGCTAACTAGACCGCTCTGGCTTATTCTTGAAGCAGTTTTTTGTGAAGCTTCCATTACCTGCAAAGATGTTTCACAACTTAATTCAGGAACAGATATTTTTCAAAGTGAAAGTGAAGATTGGATTAAAAACTTAGAATGCAAAAATGTCCTGAACACCTTTATTATCTAGTTCTTTTTCTCATTGACTTCCTACTGTACTATTCCCTTTCTTGGTTTCTGCTGTCTTGTCACACTGTTCTTTTTCTTCTATGTACTGTACTGTACTTTCTCTTACTATTATCTGAAATTTCTTTGCCACTCCTTTTCACCGTCACCTCTCAGTTCCTTAGCTTGAAACCTTTCTATTCTTTCTAAAGTCTTCCCCCAGTGCTTATTCTGGAACACTTTCCTTTATTATATACTTTCATTGATATAATGTTCTGTGAAAAGTATTATAACTATTTTTCTTTTTATAGAGTGTTTATATCCATTTGTATTTATGAACTCAGTCATAGAATTATCTGTTCAGGATCTGTCTATTTTTTGGGATTTTAATTATATGAAAATAGGGACTGTGTTGTTTTCTTTTTGTTCTTGGCATCTGGCATAGTACTTGGTGCATAATAGATATTCGGTAAACATTGTTGTGTGAATTGAATAAGTGATAAACTATCTGCCTGATGATATTTTCATACATTGTTTTCTTCTCACCTTTTCTTCATGGTATTACAAAGATTCGTTCTAACCCTGGCTTAAAAAATAAACAGGGTGCTTTTTAATATAACACATGCTTTACACTTATTAACATAAGATTGTTCTTACTGTTTTTAAGATGATAGTCCAGTGATAAATTTCAATAAACATTTTACTGAAATTTTACATAGATGTTTAACTAACTGAGCTAGGATGAGGATTCATTATATAGTACTTAGTAAATAATTGCCATCACTTCAGTTTCTGTGAACTTATATATCAATAGAACTGAACTGAGTGAAAATGTAGAAATTTAAGACTGTTAGACTCATTTGAAGTATAGGAAAAGTTTAAAGAATTAACATTGTAAATGTATTCACTTTGGCATTATTATTGTGTAAATTAATTTTATGAAATTATTTAATATTATATCTCATTTAGACCCTTTAATGAATCAGTTGATTTGCCTCCAATAAGTATTTGACTACAATAAAAAAATTTTGGTTCCTTATGTGAGAATTAAGTAAGTTCTAGGAATTTTGAGGATAAGTGACATTCACTCTCACTTGAAAATAATAAAAAAGTTTGTATAATGCTATTAGTTTGTATGAACACTGGTTGATCTAAACATTTGCTAGTGTCTAATATGGGGTAAAAAGACTGAAGTCATGTAGATTCATGAGTCACATCATGGTTTTGTTTTTCCTTTATTTCACTGTTAGTCTTTTTTAGCTGCTTTCTAAATTTATTTTATTAACATGTTTTATTGTATATTCCAGTGTTTGCCATGATATTGTGTAAATTGTCCTTGTATTTAACTTTGTTTTAAAAATAATGTTGAAAGAAAACCAAATATCTTTTATTTTTGACATATGTAAAGATAGCTTGGTGTTGAGATCACAAAATGAAAAGTTCTGTGTAGTTCATTAGTTTGTAACTTCATCAGTCTTTTAAATCTAGTAAATGACATATTTTGAGATGAATTAGACTGGTGATAGCCAAAACCAGTTTTTTCCATTTTCTTTTTTTCTTTTCTGTGATTGTGTTTTTTAAAATCTTGTCTTTTACTGGAAATCTTCAGTTAAGTGAATTTTAAGTGTGTGTAGCTATTCTTAGCAAGGATTTAATATAATTTATGTTTTATATAAACCTTTGATTTAGAATTCATTTGAGAATTGCTGATGAAACATGTTACACAATATAGGTAATATAGTTGAACAAGAGTCCATATGTCTAATTATGTGCAAACCAAGGCAGAAGACACAAAACAAAGAAGTTTAGTCTATAGCCAGAGTAAACTGTAGATTTCGTGTTGCTGGTTGTTTCCTAGAGACTAGATAAGGATATGATCAGTTTTCAAAAATTCAAAACTACCTCCAATATACAAGGATTTTTTTTCCCATCAAACTTAGATTTCAGATTCTGTTTACCTTAAGAAAATTAACAGATTTTCCAAAGCTTTTCTTATTAGCAATTTTGTTGTAAAAACTTTCAAGCTTTTTATTTTTAGAAGTGTAATTTGAGATATTGCCTATCTGATGTTAATACCCATCATAGATAATTACATGATAGGTAATTCCCATTATCTCTGGGTCATCGTCCATCACCAAGTTATTTATACATGTGTCAGAAATAAAATAGTTTTTCTTTAAGTATTTTTATAACATGCTTAATAAACACAAGTACAATTTATCCAACACTCATGGTAAACACTGGAATATACAATAAAACTTATGTCATGTAAATATTTTTTGGAAAACAGCTAACAGAACCAAGAGTGAAGTAAAGGAGGAAAAACAAAACCATGTAAGTGATTTTAAGGTAATTGTTAAAAAGATGCTCTCTGATAAGTCTGAAACTTCTGAGTTTCCTCTGAGATTTTTTTATCAATTTTGTTTGTTTGACTGGACCACACTCTGGGATACTTCTTTAATACTTACTTAGGACTACTTTGAACCTAAGGATCATCTTGAGTGTTCTCATTGCTCAAAGCTTTTGAATGTTCTTTTTTCTCAATGATTTTCAGTCTATCTTCACTTTTGGACCTTACAGTCTGTTGTGTCCTACATTAACTCTCCAGGTATCTCCCCAGATAGGTTAGAACAGTCTTTCACAGTAATTTGTAAATAGTCTTTTCTGTTCCTTCTAGTTTGCTAAGGGCAGTGGAAATCTCACTGTAGCTACTGCAAAACCTACTTAATGTTACTCTCAGGAGGGTAGGGTAGGGATGAATAAAAATGCTACAAAATTCTCCTGTTCCTTTGGAGAGGCATCATTACCAATTGGGGTTTGGTTGGTTTCTTGTAAACCTTTCATTGTCTTCCAAGATTGCAACAAAGTTGGTCAGATAGTTTATACATATTGTAGTGAAACTTCAAGTGCTCACTTGAAGTTCCCTGATCCATCATTCTGCTTAAACAGTATAATTTCTAATGTGAAAACCAACTGTTTGGCTATCCCCTTGCTACTCTAAGAAATTAACCCACAAGTTCAGTGGGTTTATGAAGTAGGTTTATGAAGAAGTTTATTTCTAGTTTATGTGACAATACACTGTGGGTGTTTGTGATTGGTGTCAGTGGGGGCATGGTGGTGTTGTCTGGGTTGGGTATAAGTATGGATGTGTGTGTGTGAGAGGGAGATTCTATTTAACATAGTCCTTCAGAGACAGAACTTAGGTTATTTACCTCCTTATTGTGTTGCTTCTAAGTTTGTCCTGAAAAACCTTATTGGAAAAGAATGGAGAAAGAGGATTCTATGAGAGGATTTTATGAACTGCACCTGGGAAGTGATAGAACTGGCCTTTACCAGATATATAATTTCCTTTAGCAGTGCATAGAATGTCTTTGAATTTACCATGTTTTACTGAATGAGCATTAAGAAACACCGTTGTTTTATATTTGGAAAAAGGGCAGGAAAGTAATGCTGATTAAATTATTATGCAGTGTTCTCTGATTATTCTCATCTCTTTCAATAATGTAAAATAAAAAATACTTTCGATTTATTCTTCATTTAGAAGAATAAATTTTTCTTACCCAGAGTTTGTGGTGGTGTACTTTTGCACAAAATAATTTTTTGTGTGTAGTTAAGAGAGTTGTTGGGATAGCATTACTCAAAAATGTGCTCTACTTTTTTCTAGGATTATCTTCTAAATAACTGATAACATATTCTGTCAATAATGCTAGTATTTTCTTGATCTAACCAGATGGTTTTAATGGTGTTGATTGAAAAAAGTTTTCAACCAAACATTAGCATTAGGATTTTCATCTTTTTTTTTTTTGCTATGTAAACATTATACAATTTATTTTATTTTTAGTTTTTTAAAGATTTATTTTTATTCTTCAGCTCACAGTCTCAGTAAATAGTTTTTGGGATACCTTCCCCCCCCTCCTCCTTCTGATGCCCCTTCCATTCTTTCACACCCCAGTCTTTGTTGTTTGCTAGTCTGTTAGTCTCTTTTAGTCCATCAGTCCATTAGTCTCTTATTCTCCTGTGGCAGTGTTCTTTTGTTGGTTGAGGAACTGTGTTGTTGGAACCAGGCGAACCTTGCTGATAGGTTTTCAGTTTTAAGTTTGCGTTGGGCAGCCAGTCTATATTTATTTGTGGTCTGTCCATGTTTTCTTGTTGCATGCTCTCTTCTCCAATCTCATCTCAGCTGTTTTGCTGCCTAACCTTATGGTTCTGGTGTCTTGTTTCGGGCCATTGTCGGTGTCTGGCCAGTGTGGATACAGGCATATGTGAATGGCTATTGTAGATCATCTCCTCTGTCTCGGTTTGCAGCTTTGCAAGGGGGCCGATGCTCCCCCCCCCCTTCTTTGGCCTTCCTCTCCTCTTTCGTAGTGTGGGGAGGGGGCCTTGCTCTTCTTGAAGGCATCTCCGAAATGAGGTCTTGGGTCTTCCTGACCCGATGAGTGCATAGGTATGCTTCATGACATTGTGGTTCTACAGTTGTTTCTCTTGCCTCTCATGCACTGGTTCTCTCAGTTGTCCATCTGCTGTGTCCAGCTCAGGCTGTGGGCTAGAATCTTGCATACATGGTCCCTCATCTGTTCTATGATGGGATTTGTGTTATGCATGTTCTTGCTCTTCTTGAAGATTAGCTGGAGTGAGAGCAAAATGGAAGGGGCATTTCAAAACCCCCCCCACCCATGCACCTGGTACCTCCCTACATGGGAGCGGGGCTTAGATGGCCAACCATGTGTCCTTCCATGATTCCCTTGGGCTAGGAGCAGGAGGCAACATGGCTCCGCCGATCTGGGCTGCAGGTGGCTGCCCCATGCAGCAGCCTTCTGCTGGTGGATGGGGCTAGAAAAACCCCAACCTGTCTCCCCTCCTGGCCTCACCAGGCTTGGAGGGCTTAGCCAGGTTCCTTCACCACCGTTGCTCCCTGCTGGCAAGGGAACTCTGATGGCTCAGACCCAGGCGTGTAGGCAGCCCTAGGAGGCTGCCCACTGGTGGACAGGACTAGGTCATTAAATGGATTATTGCCTTAAATGTTGGGAGGTTAAATACACAGTTATGATAAATTGTTAAATACACAGCTAAGATGTGTTATGAGCAACATTTCTTGATTAGAAATTGTAAATGCCTTTAGTTGTAAGTGACATGCTGTTTTCAGAGATTTTAATGTATGTGAGTATATCTATATTTATACACAGACATACATAAGAAAATTAAAATTGAATATGTTTAGTATGTGAGTTTGTTTTGAAATTCAAATCTTTTTATCTTTATTGTTAGGACTTTCATTTTTCAAATGGTAATGCAACCTTTTGAAAATACTATTTGACCATATATAAATAATTGCATTTTAGCTCGTCAAGATCTTCATTTTGGAAAAGGATATCAAATGAAGGGTAAGAAGTACCAGCTATGTGAAACATTAACTCAGAATTGTGACAGTTTGATTCTACAAAATAAGAAAACTATTAAATTAGTTTATTCTGAATGGGATGAACTCTGATGGTGCATTTTTTTTGTCATTGGCAGTTTTTAGAGAGGTTCTGGATGAAAATCAGTCACCTAGTAGAAGCACTTATTTCACTGAGTGGCAGTTCATCAAGATAGTGTCTATTGTGTTTTTCTCATTATGGAGATTCTTATTCTAATATAACATAATTTTCATATACCTAACAGTAATTTATTAATACTCACTGTTAGTGACTAGAAACCAGTTATTTTTCTTTTCCTTCATTAAGATAAACAACTAAATATATAACACTGTAAAGTTTCTGCTGAAGTGGTTAGATGCACTTAGTTGAGGCATTCTTTAAACACTAATTGGTGGGATGGTTGGTTCCAAGGAATGGTGTATTTTTTTTCTTTGTGTATTTCAGTGCAAAATGTTATAATGTGGATTTGCCTGACAGTACAGGTAAATTCTTATTGTTTACTCTCCCAGGATTTGTTTGGTAAAAGGCCTTCCATGTGAAAATTATTTTCAGGTTTAAAAAGAACTTATGAAAATGACCCTCTCTTCTTTTCTTCCTCCTTCCTTTCTGAGATTTACCAAAGGTGACATAATGAGTTATCTTCCCAGTTTAGTTTTGACTATACATAATTGCTAGTAGCTCCAGTCTGGGATTTTGAAGACTATATAGCCATGTGCTTGGAATGATATACTGGTAAGTATAAATTTATGATGGTAATGGAAACAGGATAAAAACATATTTTTTTAATTTTTTTACATAAAATTGTCCTATTTTTTTGAATATTTCATTTGTATGAGAGACCTTTTTAGATTTGTCTGGTAGTATTTCTGACATGCTATATAAGTAATTTTTGTATTTAAGAGTAAATGTAACTCAGTATACATATGGCTGCAACTATTTCTTTGATAGTGAATAGTTGCTTAAAGTTCTGGCATCTGAAATATGCCTAAATTAATATTAGTAACTTTTTAAAGCCTTTTTAATTCTTAAGAGAGTTCTAATTAGTTACAAATAAACTACATGTTGATGTCTTTAAAATTTTGTATTAAAGAAATTCTTTTAAAATGCTCCACATCACTAATAATCAGGGAAATGCAAATTAAAACCACACTGAGATACCATCTTACACCAGTAAGAATGGCCCATATAAGTAAAACAGACACTAATAAATGTTGGCGCAGATGTGGAGAAAAAGGAACTCTCTTACACTGCTGGTGGGAGTGCAAACTGGTCCAGCCACTATGGAAGACTGTGTGGAGGACCCTCAAACAATTGAAAGTGGACTTACCATTTGATCCAGCAATCCCACTACTGGGAATGTACCCAGAGGACATGAAAACATTAATTCAGAAGGAGACCTGTATGTCCATGTTCATTGTAGCTCTGTTTACAATTGCCAAGATTTGGAAACAAACCAAATGCCCCAAAACAGATGATTGGCTAAAAAAAAAATGTGGTACATATACGTGATGGAATACTACACATCAGTCAAGGAGGACAAATACATTCATTCGCAGCAACCTGGATGGAACTAGAAAGACTCATATTAGCAGAAATAAGTAAAAAAGAAAAAGAGAAGTACAGGATGGTCTCATTTATATGATGGATATAGGGAAAAACAAACAAATGAATAAGAAAGAATGAAAACAACCAATGGAACTGAACCATGGAGCGAGAGTGGAGGAGGGGGAAGAAGGCGGGGGAGGTGAAGAGCACAAAAGATCAGGATGGTTAACAAATGTTATTGAAGTGGGAAAACCCCAGGGTACACAATAATGGACTAATGTAATATAAATATAAATATACATATATATGCAAAAAAAAGAAATTCTTTTAAAAGGATATATTGAAACGATAAGTCAAATTGCTATTTTAGGCATTCATTTATATTATATGATATGATATAAAAATGTTGGAAACTATTA
Organism: Uropsilus gracilis; assembly: GCA_004024945.1. Taxonomy (NCBI): domain Eukaryota; kingdom Metazoa; phylum Chordata; class Mammalia; order Eulipotyphla; family Talpidae; genus Uropsilus; species Uropsilus gracilis. The sequence continues at coordinate 19,602 of PVHY01009763.1, forward strand.
GAGGTGTTATTAGAGGTATTGCCATACATTTTATGTGTGTTTATATTTTCATCTCTTTTATAGAATAGAGGTATATATTAAGTCATGGTCTTTGTAAAATCACTTAAAAGATACAAAAAATAGAGGGTTAGAAATTAATCTTCCTTTTCCAAACATGAATTCCAGTGAATAAATACTGTTAATATTTTAGGTAATTATCTTTTTAAATCTTTATACATTTTTAACTTTTTCTTAATACAATGTGTCAGGTCTTGTTTTAAGCATTAACAAATCTTGGTGAATTTTTATGAAAACTCTGAAACCCTGGGATGTAAGGAATAATAATATAGGGAACTGAGGTGGGAGAGGTTAACTGTGTGATTAACCTATCCAACTTGGCATCTGTGTATGCTCCTAATTGCTGCCTCTTTCACTTTTACAAACATTCTCCTGTATAAGTACTCATATATAGTCTTTCATTTTTTATGTAGAAACTAATACCATATGTATAGGTTATATTCTGGAGCTGCTTAAAATTGTATTTTGATTTTTCATTTTTTCCCCTAGAATGATATGTTTTATCATAATTTACTTAAATTTGTTTGCCACATTATTTTATCCTCAATGGAAACTGAGTTTGCAAGATTATGCAAGCAAGCAAGATTATGATAAATATGTTTGTAATCCTCATGTATGGTAATTTCTGAAAGGTTTCTAAGAATGGAATTGTTGGGTTATAGGTAATAGGCATGAAAATCCCTGAAATGTTTTCCAGTGGAATGGAAACAGTAACTTATTGATGTTTGCACTTCTTAAAAATTTCTGTTACCAGTTTGGATTTCTTTTGTGAATTCCATGTTCATGACATCTGTTTTTCTATTGGATTATCTGTATTAATTATATAAACATTGCAATATTTTTTAAGTCTACTGCACAATGTGGTGGTTAAGAATATGAACTTGAATATGGACTTGAATAAGCCAGGTGAATACTGGCACTCTTGCTTCTTTTTGGAAGATTGCTTTCTCTCTGTAGCTTAGGTCTTCATTAATAAAACAAGGTTATTGTTTGTATATATTAAGAAATTATTGTGAAGATTATGTTAGTAATTATTAATGGCATACAAGTGTCTGATTCTTATAATTATCTCTAAGTGTTACATTTTTAAGTAACTTGCTGTCATTTAAGAATTGCTGTTTATAATAATTTTTAATGTTTTTAATGTTATATCACCTAGTTTTCAAAAATGTTGCTTGCATTTTTTGGTTTTATTAAATCAAAACTTTCCTCATTATTTATTGAAATAATGTATGTTTTTAGTTTAGTTTTTTTTAGAAGCTTGGTTAAGTTTTACTTTGGTTTGTTAGCTGTGTGGCATTTTTTTTTTTTTTTTGAGTAGTCAGAAGTAGGTGTTCTTCGATTTCCCCCCCCCATGGATATATACTTATTTTCACTAATACATCCGAATCATATACTAAAATTTTTCATGTTAACAGTAGTAGTCTGTTTCTAGATTATTCTTTCTCTTTTGTGATGTTTTTGTCAACACATCAGTATGACTGTTGCAATTATTGTGGTTGCTTTATATTTGTTAACAAGTGAAAAATTCATTTTTCAGTATTTTTGTGGTTATTTTATAAAATTTTCATATTGACTTTAGATTCTGGTTTATTTATAGATTATTTTTAGAGTTGTATTCATATTTATAGATCCTATCCAGCTTTTAAAGGGTTGATAACTTTACAGTGCTGACTGTACTTATTATTTATTCTGACAAGTCTCTAAAAAAATTACTAAATATAATACATGCACATGAATAAACAATACTGAATAACCTAAAGTTCTTAATTTAATATTTTCATTAGTCTATTTTTTCTGTTTATTACAGCAGAGATTAATATTTGTTAAGCACTTACTGTGGATCAAGTATAGTTGTCAGTAGATTTAACAAACTATTTTTTCATATCATTTGGTCATTTTAAGAAATGATTTTTTTTCTTACTCTCAAAGTTCACTGTGCGTTATGGAGCTTACATTGATTTGAATATTTTGCATGTTTTTGTTTTGCTCACTGTCTATTTTTAATGAAGTGTGTGTATGTAGTTTACATTTAATTTTGTATTTTTATGTGCTGAGATATTTGTGGTTATCTTCACTCTGGTCTTGTTAATTTTTGTTAGGTTTATTGATAGATATTTTATAGATTTTGAAAAATTATTAATGGAATCTTTATTCCTGTTTAATGTTCCAGTAGGTTATTTATGAAGTATAGAAATGTTTTCATTCTTGAATACTGTTTTGCACTATTGTTACTAGTCATAGTCTTTTAAGAAATAGTCGGATTATTTTTTAGGTAGACAATGCAGGCTCTTTTTGCAAAGGATATTCTTACAGCTTTTTAATATTTGTATGTCTTCTCTTGTTTTTGTTAATATATTATTTATATTAATATATCAGTAATATAGCATATTAATATTAAGTTATAGAGTTCAAGCACGCATTCTTGCCTTGTTCATAATGAAATTTGCTTCTATATTAATAAACTAGTAATCTTTTTTAATTTTCTGACATTGTTGTTCATTTTGTTTAAGATTTTATTTCTCCTCTTAGTGTGCTCCCCTTAAATATCTCATACTACATCACTCGTGAAACATCACCATAGTCTTTTGTGCTATTTCTGTTCCAACCCTTCGCCCACCATTGTATACCTTAGATCTATAGTTTGCCTGCAACTTTTTTGTGGCTATTTGTTTGGTTTCCCTATATTACTCCTAAAAGTGAAGCCATTCTATATTTTTCTTTTTTCCTTCTGACTTACTCCACTACATGTAATCTCTTCTAGCTCTATCCATATTGCAGTAAATGGTGTACGTTTCCTTTTGATTGCTGAATAGTATTCCGCATCTTGATTCATTCATCTGTTTTGGGGCATTTAGATTGTTTCCATATCTTAGCGACTGGAAATAGTGCTGCAAGAAACATAGGTGTGCAAGTTTTCTTTTGAGTTAATGTTTTTGAAGGGACACTTATATTGAAGGAAATTAGTATATATAAGTAGTATATACTAAGTGGATATTACCTTGAAGGCTAAGAGACCCATTTGTTCCAAAATAAGAATATATCCTGACCCATAGAGATATTTTTGCACAAAATGATTCTTTAACCTTGCAAATGTAGAAAAAAATTCTACATTTATTTTGACATCATTTAGTCAGGAAATCATCATGGGAGTTAATCCATTACAAGGTTTCTATAAAAATTCTACAGTAACATAATAGTAAATATCTTAATTGGTTTATAAGATCAGTTGCTTTCTACTTGTTCCTATCTTGTTCACTTTCTTGCCACTGTATTTTTGTTTTTTAAACAAATTTTGAAGTGAATTGTAAACTCTTACATTTTCACAAAGTTTTGTTTAGTAAGTAAATAAACTTCCTTTCTTGGAATTATATGACATACTAAATATTTCACCTTCATAGTATTTTAATTATTTAATTTATTTGATAATTTTAATGAGTTGAGTAGTTTCATGATTATAACTTCATTGATTTCTATCTAGCTCAAAGGTATAGATAGTTGAACTTGAATTTAAATCAGCGTGGACAACTCACCTCTGTTTATATGTGCTTGTAGAGTTGAAGGGTGGAAGTTAGTAACCACAGAACAAAGATTTGAGGTTGATTATAAAAGAAAGTTATTTGAAATTAATGATAAGCATCTATTCCTGTGGAATTAGGACTCTTCCTTTCTTTTTGAACATGTGCTATAAAGAGCTTAATATGTTTTAGACAGTTCTAAATACTTTACAAATATTTGTATAGTTCACAATGACCCCAATGGAGTATTTACAATTCATTTTACAGTAGAGGAACTGGAAGGAGAAAGGAATTGTTAATGGTAGGGTTCGGACCCCAATAAGCTTGCCTAAGGTCACACTGCTGTTGAGTGGCACAGATTGGATTTGAAAGAAGGTTATCTGGTTTTATTTCTTCATTTACTCTCTGTTAATGCTGCTTGTTTCTGGAAAGTATTGCTATATGTTATGCATTACGAATAAATTTATAGCTGTATTTAATGTTTGGAAAGCTGTATTTTTTGCTCTGCAGTATTTAATATTTATAATGCCATGACCCTTGTTTTTAATTTAAAACACAAACAACTGTTAGAAAAGGTCAAGTTGTTGCAGATAATAAAATTGTCTATAATCATTACACACTGTAAGAAGGCATTATGTGTAATGAATACTATGCACCATTTAAAAAAAGTCATTCATGTTTCTTTGTAACTATTTTAAACTGCACTTATAATCTATTGAAAGTCTCTTTTCCAAAAATCTTTAGATATTTTTATCAGTCCTTTTTTTTTTAAGTTAGAAAGATGGGCCTATATTTAGCACAAACATATCTGACTATTAGCAACTTGTTTAGGAACTTGCTTCTCAAACTGGGTCACTGAAGTATATATGGGCCTTTACAGGTTGTATATGAAGCTACAAAATGAAAGCCTTACTTTCCTAGAGTACTATTTCTACTAATCCATTAGTGAGGTTTGGAATGTTAAGTAATCTATTGCTCAGTATTTTAAAAAAAAATACATGTTTATTTTTTAAATGAAAAGATTCTCAAGCTAAGAGCCAGAGAGCTACAGAAGAATGGCCTTTATCCCATAAACCCTAAAGGCATTTGTCAGTTTATTCTATGGAAAGGTTTTTGGAATGCTTTGTATTTGAAATCCCTAGGTGTTTTGGAAAGTTGTGAGATTAGTGAAATAACCAACATAAAATGCTGGTGAGTAAACATGGGAAAAAACCCTCCCATTACCAGTCAGTCATTGCTGTCAGTATACCAACATGTTAATCATTATTCTTTGTTGAGCTGATTTTAATATTATCAAAGACAAATTATGTTTTACGCATCAGAAATATTTGCGTATTTTCTTGACTTTTTTTTTTTTAGCAAAGTCTACTTTTAAATTCTAAGAAAAATTAGGAGTTATAAAAAAATAATTTAGGAGTTTCTGTTTTGTTTTCCAAATGATTGAGTGTGGTACTCCTTTTAAAAGCTTCCTTCTTCAGTTTGTTATATTGCTAGTATTTAGGCTGCATGTAAATAAACCAAGGAAAACTGGTAGACAGTTCACAGATGTTTAGTTATTTAATGTAGTATAAAACGTTGTGGTAAAAAGACTGCAAGGTTATGAATTTGTACATCTACCAATCCAGAGTTTTGTTTTGCTTACTTTTTAAATGCATATTAGTTTTAGGTATAAACAATATTGATATAATTTTCTTTACCTTCATTGTAAAATACTGAGATTAGGGCCTGAACATGCCATTTGTTTTTAATAAGTATGACATTTAAAATAGTCATCATTTGACTTGTAGAATAACATGAATGTAACTAATAGAATATGAAAACTTTTCTGTGTAGAAAATTAATTCAGAAAAAAAATACTTTGTTCTTTTGGTTTTATTGCCACTTCGGCATAACTGAATAAGAAAAATAACAGTTGTTAGAAGAAAAATAGCAGTTGGTAGATTTGGCATACTTCTTAAATTCTGAGCCTAAATTTCTTAATTTAGCACTATGTTGTACATTCAAGCATGCTTAATTTTTCTTATCTGTAAATCTGTAGATTGTAAATTTTCCATTGGTTGGCTAATTATTTTTTTGTATTAAAGAATGTATATAAAATGTAGATAAATTGTATGTGATAGGAGAAAAATGTTGCAATAACTTATCTTCAAATTTCTTATGCATTAATAGAAGATTAACTAGTAGTCAAAATTAAATATTTGGAAAGGGTTTTTTTGACTTATTAATTCATAAAATTTATTACTAAATTTACGGAAGACAGGAAGAGACTAAGTTTTAGAGACAGAAGTGTGTGGACATGTAAAAGTGAACACTGGTAATCCTCTAAGGTTATGGTTCTCAATTGCCTATGGTTCTAGCTATTAGGAGGGGATAATTCATTGTTTTGATGGTGTAATTTCTATGTTTCATGAAAAATTTTCTTCCATGTTACTAAGAATTTTTAGAAATTCATATCAGGTATACATAATAGCAATCGGAGTCCAAGTTACAATAATAGAGGCACAGGAAGAAAAAAATCCATTCTGAAAAACAGGATAAGGCGGTCATTTTATCAGGAAATTTAAGGGTTTTATAGAATATTAAATTGTTAAGAACTATTAGGACTGAACAGCCTATAATTTAACATAGTGCAAACGCTTTTTGTGTGTGTGTGTGTATGTGTGTACATAGTTTAGTAATAGTTTAAAATTCCACATAATTTAAAGATGACAGGGATAGGACAAAAAAATGACCTATGGGTAATGAGAAGACTCTGGAGTCAGTGAATCTTGAAGAAAATATAGTTTTACCTTTACCTAAAGGCAAAAATTCCGTAGCTCATTACAGGCATAATGGGAATGAATCAGACCTTGAGGAACTGTGAGACCTCACCAGCCATCATCTGAAGAGTCTAAATCTTCATTAAAAAAAGAAAAAAAATAATGAAATATTGAATATTTGAGGAAAATTAATAGTACATAAGAGAGGACTCATTAAAATAAGGAAAATAAAATAACCAGAAATCAGTTAACATTTGTGACTTGAAGCCTGCTTTCATGTGAATATGAGATTCTAATTTATAGGCAGAGAAAACTATTTAAAATTATTTAAATAGTAATTTAGCGAATAGTTCGTAGTTCTACAGATCACCTGATCAAAACAGAAATTATTCACTCTTGGGAATATGTCGTAAGCCTTTTAGTTTGTCTTTTGATAGACCTGAATGAAATGCTTTGGGAAAAAAATCACCAATCATGAACCAAGAATAATCAGGAAGAACAGAGTGCAAAATTAGACTTTGATGAATGTTAAGTATTGAAATGATTAGATCAAATGTGGGATATATGATAGTCTTTAATTTTTTTGTATAAATCTCTTAAGAAATAAAAACAAATTAAAAAGCATGAACAAGAACAAAATGCTGACAAATGTCAGGAAGAGTTTTAAATGAATAGAACTTTTGGAAATAAAAAACATAATAACTGAAATTGAAACATTGGATATTTTAATTAAGCTCATCTGAAAAGAGAATTGGTGATATTGAAGATAGATCTGAAATGAACAGAATTATGGAAGTATGAAAGAGATAATTAGAGGCAGAAGAATAAACCTTTCTAATACATATGAAGGTTGGAGGTGCAAGAAAAGGAAAATGAAGAGATAGATGACAATTCATATCCAAAGAAAGCATTTTTCCAAAATTAAAAAATGTGAATTATTATGCTGAAAAACAAAGTAAATCCAGAGGAAGAAAAACAACTGGATAATATTAAAGACAAGAGTACTTTAATGTAATCAGAAATAAATTTACCTATAAAGGTTTAAAAATTAGACTGGTAGTGGATTTGTAAGGTGCAGCAATGTCAGAAATCAGAGGGCAAAATCTTCAAATACCATATGAAAATAGATGTCATCCTAGAACTGATAACTCACGAAATTATTAAAAAGTAAGACTTTGGAAATGTATTTTCAGACAGACATCAAATTTGATTAAAATTCAGATGTCTGAATATATTGAGTTAGTGGGCATGTTCAACAATGAGAAATACTAGGTTGTAGAAATATGTGGAAGTATGTTTCTCAAAAAAAAATTGGCAATATCTAGTATGTTTGATTATATATTTCCTCAGTGTCAGGTGGGGGAATATATGACTTACCAATTGATCAGTTCTGTTCATCGATTCATTTGTCTAGCGTTGTTTATGTTTTGACTATAGTATAACTGAAATTAATCTTTTTTCCTTTACAATATAGCACTTTTTTTTACAGTTTTATATATAATGCAGCTTTTTTTTCTTACCACTCTTTTAAAAGTTACCTGTGACCCTACCCACTAATAAGATTTTATTAATGAATGTGAATTGTAGTTTGAAAAAAACAGTTCTATACTTAGTTATAACACTGATAAAAATTTAAAATAAGAGTTGAATAATGTAAAAGTCTGCAACTTAAAACGCAGATTAAGGCTGTAAGTACGAGTGAATAGGAATTCAAAGTAAAGAATATAATGCATATTGTAGAAAAAGTAGGAAATAAAATTGTAGAAAAATCTTTTCCTGAGATGAATTCCATCAAATAAGATTTATTGAACTCAGATATTTGATATAATCAAATTCTAATTTATTACATATAATTCTTATGAACTACAAATATCAAAAGCAAATTAAGTTTCCTGATAAACAGACTGATTATGCTGGCGGGGATAAAAGATCAGCTCATTTTGTTTTTTTTTATGTAATACAGGATACTAAGAAGCAGTGGAAAAATCCCTGTAGGATTCTAAAATAAAAGTATCATCCTAAATTTTCTATATAGAAAAACTTTTTCATAATGCATAATTTTTTAAAGGCATAATGCTGTTTCATATTTTTATTAAAAAAATTAAATACTAACAGTTATGTTTGAGACCAAGGGAGAAGAGTGACTTTAGTGTACAATATTTACCTAAAGTTCTTTAGTGTACAATATTTGCCTAAAGTACTTTAATTCACATATAGTTATAGGTTCATAGTTTTCTTAGTACCGTGTACTTTTATTTCTTAGCAACCATATCATCTCACTATTTATAGATTCTCAACCAGAAGTGTATTTTCACTCACTCCTGTGAATCTTTTTTACCTAGAATATCAGGGTAGGTAGTTGCTAATTCCCCCACTGTTCATGAATTTTATGAGAGATATTTATATGGGAAAAAACCTTAAAGATCGCTTTTGGTCATTACTTTATAAAGGGTAGTGTCACTCCAATATTTTTTGTAGAAAGAATGTGGATGTAAATAAACTGATAAGTAATAAAGGGAAAAATAAGATGAGAGGCATAATCAAGATTTTGAGGTATATCCTCTTGAGATTTTTGTGTTGAGAATAGGATGCTGCTCCTTATCAGATTTATTGTATGTGAATATAATCATGGAGGTGTTAAGTGGTGTTCTGAACAACCTGAAAGGCATCCTTTTTGTGAGGAGATGGATTTGATCCTTGATCTCAGTATGCCACATCTACTATAAACTTCTGAACCCTCCACCATCATTCAGGACACATCTCTAATGATTGAAGAAGTGGTGGTGGATGACATGGGAGAGAGTACCTGAGGATTCTTGCCTGAGACAAGTTACACGAAGAAAAGTTTTACAGGTATCCTTAAATTTTTTACTTGGTTTTGTGTTTTTATTGGATGAAATAATTCTTTTTTGGTAAGAAATCAAGAGTGGTGTCAGGTATGGGAGGATTTGGGTAAATTGGGCTTTTTTAAGGGTGATAAATGAATTAGGAAAAAACACCAGCATCTTTCTTTTTTCTTTTTCTGTTCTTGTGCATCTTTTGTTGTCATCTTCACAATAAAGGAAATTGTATCCACGTTCTTAATCACACTTATCTCTATAGTAATACGATTCACAGGACTATTTAGGTAGATAACAAACTCCCATGACAGAATTAGGTAGTAGCAATTTCTAGAAATCAGCATTTAGCTCTATGTAAACCATGTTTAGATCTGTGAGCTGTTTTGTATTATAAGGTTTTGGAATGTATGCTTAAAAATCTTATAAATTGTTGGTGATCCCTTTTGTTACCTCATTAGGTTATTTAATCATTGTTTCTCAAACATGATGATACTTAACACTGCCATGTATATAACTATTTAACTGGAGGTTTTTACATCTTAAATTCTTGATTTTTCTCTAAAATAGCAGAAACATAAGTGTTAAGCTATCAGTGAATGAATTCCAAGCTAGATCTAGTCCCAATATAGTCTAAAGTAATGCAAAAAGATTTTTTTCCAAACTAGTTTTCCATCTTCTTATTTTGAGTTTTAGTAATAATATCTTCAGTTTTCTTCCTAATATATAATTCTCTTGTGCTTTTAAAATAATATAAAAATTATGCATGGATATATGGGGGGAGTTTCTTTGCAGTTTTAGAGTAGTTGTAAAATATATTTGTAGCAACTCTTGTTAATTGCCTTCAAACAAAGATTTGTGTAAAGAATGGACCAAGATAAAGTGAGAAAAGTAAGTGAAATAGAAGCGTATGTTGGTAGTTTTCCTTTTTTATTTTTTGTTTCAATGAAAATAGGAAATGTTAACAGGGAATTTTGTATTATTTTCTCTTTTTTTTTTCTTTTTTTCTAGCTTGGGCACTAGAAAAAAGAGGTCTTTTATCCCATCTTCTCTTCAGTCAATTTTGAATCAAGACCTATTGAAGACTCCTTTGAGAAGAGTCTGTTTTGAAGATGAAAAAAGAAATACTGTTGAGAGAAGGCAAACTGACCAAAAGGGTGATAGAAACATATTGTATTGTATTTGTAAATACCAACAGAACTTCACAGAGTGAACATGGAGAGCTGAGAGGGGAGAAAATTAAGAAATCAAGTGTTTTTTTGGTCCTGATGAAATAATGCTGCCCAGGTACTAAAGAGAGTTGATGCTTTAGTCCCAGGATTTTTTTTATCTCTGTTGTGCAGTTGCTATAAGCAGTTCTTTCACTTAGAACCATCCCTTATCTTCTCCGAGTGATGGCATTCTACCCTGTTTCAGTAGCCAATGGATGAATGAAAATACATAGTGTCTGCAAACACCTAAAAATTACAGTCTATTTATATCTAGAGCTTTGCAAGTGACTCTCTTGTATTTTAAAATTCTGTTGTGCTCAAACTGATCAATGTGGGATTTTTGATGAGTCCTAATTGTATTGTGGTTTGTTTTGTCCAGTTTTTCATAGACAACCTGATGAAACTGAGATTTTATTTTTAATACTTAAATAATAATGCTATTTGTGATGTAATACCATGTGATATTTTCCCTTTTGATTTTAACATACCTTATATGTCTGTATACATCAAAATAATTTTTTAAAAATATATGTATTATAATATCAAGAGTGTTCATTAATTTTGAATTTTGGTTTGATACTTAACAAATTTATATCAAATTTTAGAATATTTTTATCTGTTATATAGGAAGCACTTGATGAATTGCCTTGTATGTGTTTTTTTTTTTCAGTTAAAATGTTACTTGTTTTTAATTTTTAAAAATTATATAACCATATTTTCATCAGTAGCTTTTGATAGTCAAAAGGAAGAATTTGTTTTTGAGCCTATAATTGGTGTTTTACTTCTCCAGCACAATGATACAGTTCTCCTGATCACTGAATTCATGGATTTGTTTCTCTTTCTTCTTTCCTTCTTTTTAAGGACTTTTCAAACTGTGGTCCTTTTGAACACATCTCAGTAGTCAAGAATGTTTTCTCCTCAATCTTTTTTTCCAAATAGTATCTCTTAACTGAGAGTCTCTCTCTACACTGGGTACTTGTCTCTCTCTGTCTCTGTCTCTGTCTGTGTGTGTGTGTCTATGTGTCTGTGTGTCTTTGTGTCTGTGTGTGTGCGCGCATGCGCTCGTGCATGCATGGATATGATTTTGTTTTGCTCTTGACATAGTGCATGTTTACCACTGCATGCTCATAGTGCTTATAGTACTACTAGGAATAGCATTAATGTACATCAAGAGGCAGAATGAGTACTTACAGTGGAAAATCATGGGGCGCTTAAAAGTGACTTCTGTTAGTCTTTAGCACTGTCATACTTTAATATATGAGGAAAGTAAGTTATAGTATTCCATTACAAATGTTTTTATAAAACATTTTGTGTTTATTTGAAATAGTGTTTAACTATCTTGATATGTAGGATGGATAAGTTTTGAAGAATTTAAAACAAAAGTTTTTATAGTTTAAAATTTTAACTTTAGAATAACTTAAAACAGAAAAATAAAAATACAGTGTACAGTAATATATAGTGTACAGTGACATGCTATTACTGTGACATGAATAAAGCAGGACAAAGTATGGATTTTTAATACATGGGACACTGTAATAGAAACCCGTGTTATGTATGAAGATATGAGAGTCAGGGTAAATATGGATGTTTGAAATATAATTAAAATTCAAACTAGAAGAATTTCAGTTTAACCTGCTTTTTCTCCTCAGATTAAGTACTTTCACATTTGAGACACTAAATGATCTAGCAAAATTTAACTGAATTTGCTTGTTTCTTTCTCTCTACTCCTTCTCAGGAAGGAGCAGGCAAAAGAGCAGCTTCCAACAGAAAAGGGAGGAAAAAAGAGGATTTTTAAATTTGAATACTGTGCTGGAGAACACCCTGACTAAAATTAGCCTTTAAATTCTGTATGTAGCATTAACTAGCTATGTGAACCTCATCCTAATCAAATGTTTTCTGGGCCTCTGTTTACTCAGCTGTAAGATAAAAAGTTTCGTCAATACTAAGGGCTCTCCTGGAAATAAGGTTACATAATCAAGAATCCCTGCATAATAGAGAACTAATTTTAAAATTTATTATTTCATGTGGCTACAAAAGTGAATAACTTTAGGGGTGTGGAGTTAATACAGTGATACATGTAGATGTCAAGCTGGGTATTTAGAACATACTAATTTCTTTAGGATCTGATTACAGCAACATAGGTAAATTATTGCAGTAGCAGATATCTGTGTCTTAGACTTGCCCAGTTGACAAATTCATAGGGTATAAATTCAAATTATAACAACACACACGAAAATGACAGTGTGGAAGTTTTAGGAAAACATCAGCTACTATAATACTGAAGGAAACAAAGTCTAAAACTTATATTATGCCCGTAGAATTGTGTATTAAGCTTTTTGAAAATTAGTCTCAGTTTACTTGGGGAAAAACATTGTGGGATAGAGATGAAATTTTGCTATGAAATCTTCCATTGTCAAATCGCTGAACCCAAGTTTCACAGACAGAGCCTCTGTTTGCTTTTAATTTTTTTTTTTTTTAATTTCTACAAACTCTTTCCTTCTGCTTGAATAATTATAAATTCCTTGGGCTGTTATATGACTTAGTTATAATATAGTATATATATTCCAATAAGTAGTATGTTTATGTTAGTGTATGTTTTCATAATATACTATGCAATAAGCACTGTAAAAATTATTAGATATTTATATACAGGACGAACCATACTAATTTATGAATTGAGCTATATTTCAAAACACTAATCTGTTAGTTGGCTTTTGTGGTAACTTGTGGGATTATTACAAAGATTAAAAGAGAGAATGGATACATTTTGAAAACAATCAAGATTATTCAAACTTTGTTTTATTCACTGGTTTTAAAAAGATGAGCACCTTATAAAAATTCTTTTAAGAACTAAAAAATATAGCAAATCATTTATCTATACTAGATGAAATCAGAATGGTACAGTTTTATGAATAGCACTATTTCCATTTTACTGAGAGAAAATTGAAATGATTCTACTAGGTAATTAAGTCATTGCTGGTATTATACAAGAACATGTAAACATACCTAAGATTTATAATTAGAGAAAATGTGTTTTAAATTTAATCAGTTTTCATGAATAGCTAACTTTTTTAAAAAAAAGTTACTTTAGAACATTTAACATTATCCCATAGTTAACACTTTCATGTATGACAATTTGCATTAGTTTATTACTTTTATATTTCTAACTCAGTCTGGCCAAAATTTAAGCTCATCATTTTCTTTCTAAGTCTACTCATCCTTTACCCTTATTTTGGAGAATTATCTCTTTATCCAGTTTTCTCAAATTATCATTTACTGCTTTCCACTAACACTTGTTTATTTTATGCCAATTAATCACTTATTTTTCTGACTCAATTTGGTCAAAACAAAATTAAATATTTTCTGTACCTTTGTCTTGGGGAATAATCCCTCAATCTATCCAGTTGTCCCAAGTTGCCATTTACTACTTTAGTAACACCTCCTTTCAACAGTTCCTTAATTAAGGTTCCTTAAAGTGCCTTTTTTGTGTTTCTATTTCAGCCATACTTGCAACTGCTTGAGATCACACTCAACACATTTTTTAGTTAACTTGTAATGGCAGCCTCTTAACTTACATACCTGACATTGAAGTCATTTTATCCTGTTTATACCATTCTCTTAAGTAATCTTTGTTAAGGCAAATCTGATCAGATCTCTGTTTTTACCTTCATATCCTTTAAAATGTCTTATAAAGAACTAAATACCAAAGGCCTCATTATAACTGCAGTATCCTTGGAAGTGCACAACCATGGCTCACATTCCTACTTTTCTACCATTATTATTGTATGACCACTTCTAAGTTTAGATACTTCAGTTTGTAAAAGGAGGAAAATCATAGCCACCTCCTTTATAGGGTCATTTTGAGAATTTTACATGTAAAATGGCAAGTGTGTTGTATGGCATACAGCGTTAGTCTTATGGCTTCCCACTACATACTTGTGGAATACACAAATCACTTCTTGTACTTTTTGTAATTGGCTATTTACATTCTCTGTGTTGAAAATTTGTCTAGGGTAGATGAACTGCCTTGTTTTTCATCATAATTCCTGTGCTTTGTATTATATCTGGTAATTTGGGTGTCCTCACTAGCTTGTATAAAGAATTAATTTTGATAGGTTCTAGGGTATTAGGAAATTATGTGATACATATTTTTCAAAAATCCTCTTTACCTTGGATTCCAAAATAAATTTTTAAAGTGCTGTGTTTTAATGGGCCTTTATCTGTTTCACCTAGTGTGGCATTTAACAATTAGTGGGTGTTCAATAAATGATGAATTAGTCAATTTTGAAATTAGAATTGAAATGTTAATACGAATAACAGCAAGGAATTTGAGATTTAATTGTTTGGTGATCTCACCATATTCCATGTTCCATTTCCATTCTCACTGAGAGGGAAATTCTTCAGTTACATAGCATCTGAGCCTGGTAGTCTTTTTAAAACCACCTTTTCCCCCTTTTCTATGTCTCTTTCTTAATAAATGTCTATTTAGTTTTTTCCCCTTAGTTAGTACAAAGGTAACTTGTGGGTACATAATATATATAGGGAGAAAAAGTCAATCTCTTAAAAAAGCTTCGCTTTCTGTGAAAGACATATACTTTAATAATGTGCAAAAATTGTAATTAACTGATCTACTGAGCAGTTATATGTTATATTTAATTGTTGGTCTTATGTATGAGTACTAGGCATTTAGGTTGACTTAAGTCTCTGAAGTTTGATAATTGATAAACCTTAAAAGCCATTTATTAGCTACCGGTTTGTTACAAATGGCACTAATTCTTAATGTCTTGGTTTATTCAAGATCCACTTTGTTCCTCATTTAATAACTAAGTGGGATTATTTGTGAAGTATTCATTAATAATGCAGTTATAAAAAGTAAGTGAAATAATTTCATAACCCATAGGTAAATTCTTTAACACATCCATTCAGGCACATTTTTGTCTTGAAATCCAGTTGAGGGATTCAGTAAAATTATATAAATTACAAATTCATTTTTCAAGAACAACCAATAAATCACTTAAATGTTTTTATCATTTTTTAAGTATACTTTTCTCTGAAAGAATTAATCTTTCAATAGTACTTCTACTATCTTCTCAGCCATAGAGGTTCCTAAATTACTACTTGGTCATTGTATGAAGCCTACTTTGTCAAAGTTAACTGCTTATAGTGACAAATATGCTAACCACCTCCCACACCCACCCACACAATTGCATACATAATAAGGCGTTCAAATTATTCTCTAAAGCAGCAATTTCCTCCTACCTTGACTTGTACAAATAATCTTATCTTGTCAAGTAACTCCTTTGTCTGATGGATTTTCATTTCTCCAGAAATAGTGCAAGGTGCCTTCCATTTGGTAATGACTTTTAATTGAATTACTAATTTTTCTTTAAATAAAATTATTAAGTCACCACCAGATTGTTTCTTGAAATAGGATATCTAAGTTTAGCTTTCATTTGTTTACTTTTTATTTTTGTTATTAATAAATAATGAGTTTATTGCTTCTGTGCAGAAATAGCTCTGCTTAGAATTAGAAAAACACCAATCTGTTCCATCTGACTTACTTTCATTTACAATTTAATACAACTTTAAAGCCTGTCTATCTTTGCTTGAGTACTTAGAATACAAAATTGAATGAGCTACAAATTCTGATGTGTAAGATTCTTCATAAAACAAAATGTAGTCTTTTATGGGACTATGATCTCTATGAAAGGACCTATGAAATAACAAAGCTAAGATTCAAAACTAAATCAACTTGGGAGTGGGTAGAGGAGCACCTAGAAGTGGAAAGGAGATAAATAGCGACCTATTGTAGTCTAGGGTTCTGGGTTCTGTTAGCCATTTCTTTTCATTCTTTGTTTTTTTTTTTTTAAAGCGACTTGATCTCACTATCTTGCCCATAGTTGTCTCAAACCTTGCGGATTCAAGTGATCCCTAGCCCCAGCTTCCCAGGTAGCTGGGATCACAAGCGCGTACCACCATGCCTGACTTGTTAGCCATTTCTAAGGTGAAAATCAGAAAGAGCGGTAGGCGATGCAGTAGCTGAGGGAGGGACCTCATAAGCCAGTGCCACTTTGTGATGTGAAAACTAATACATATGAAGTATTAAGAAACAGATTCTGATTCAGTTGCTAGGTGTTAGACTTTATAAATGCTAGTAATGTTGATGCTTCAGGTGCCCTAGCCACACTGTGGACAGTAAGATTATACACTATTCTGATAAATTTTGCCATTATCTTGTAGGTTTTACTGGAGTGCTATAATCAAACGTTAATTTTTAGAAAATTGGCTGATAGGAGTAAAAGAGACAGATTGTAAAGGAAAAAGAAATGATAACTTTAATATATTGGAAAGGAAGAAGAGCTAGAGGAAAGAGGTAATACAAAGTAGAATAAAATTTTTTTGGTTATTAATTGACTATGGAAGGAAATTTTTGAGTGAGAGTAATTTGGTGTATTCCTAGGATTGAAAATTGTGTGGTGATGCTTACTCAATTATGGGCAAGTAGCAGTTTGCTCTTTCTGACCACAATAAGAAAAAAGGTCTGTGCTGTGCAGTCCCAAATCCCCTGTGCATATAGACATTAAAAATTCATTACATCAGCTCTTTTCAACATTTATTGATAGTCAGCTGTTTGCCCAGTTTCCTGATAGTGGTTAGCATGTTTGAAGGGGTGAAATGGTTTTATCTTCCCTAATGGATCTCACTATTGAATGCAGGAGATAGGACCAAATGAATAATTTCAATCTAGTTTAATCCATACAATTATCGAAAGAAACCAAGGGTTGAAATTCCTAGAGCAAATGGGAAAATTTCAGGGGAGTTATATAGCAAGATGATAATGGACGAAGAGGAATTTCACAAGCAGGTAGATAGGAAAGAGAGATCCCAAACACTCCAAGTAGGAGCGCACATTTTAGATTGTTTTCTGTAGAAACAACTCAAAAGTGGTGGGTAGAAGAGGAGGTTGCAGAGATTAACATAGGTTTGATAATACTACATCTTGACCACGTGTAGCCTCTTAATTTATACAATATAATTATACAATATTATATATACAAAATTTATATAAAATATATATACAAAATTATATATAATTTATACAATACAATAAATATGTGGGCCACTGTGGTTAATTAGGCATTTTAGAGGGAATATTATAGTATTAGAAGCCCACAGGAAATAAAATACAGAATTTAAATCTTGGTTAGACAATTTAAGTGATGGTCTAAATCCAAATAATTAAGCTACAAATTCAAATTTCATAAGGGGTCGTCTGACATGTTAAGTGAATGTGCAAAGTGCCCCTGTAAAGTTTAAGGGAAGTTCTGCTGTGAATGGAAATGCCTTTTTTTCTTCAAGAAATCTACAATCACAATTTAAAATACCTTTGTGCTACCAAATAAATCCTAAAATTGGAATTTCTTAGAAAAACGAAGGCAGTGGGCAGTGATAACAGAAACAGATATTTTGGAAGTAGAATTTCTAAGTAGAAAATCTATCTTGAGAGATTCAATGGTTATATTAAATTTTGACAAAAAGGGGATATATATATATATATGTGTGTGTGTATATATGTATGAGGAATCGAACTTGTTGAAATTGGAATTAGATTTTGACATACTGAGTTTGAGAGGCTTGTAAAATATCCAGGTGGAGATAGAGCTAATATAGTTCATGACAACTAGACTGAAGAATGAGATTTTCAAAGTCCTCTATATTGTAGAGTGAAGAAAAAAAGTTATGGTGAGAGAGGTTGAGGTTGAAACACCAAGTAGTTCTAGACTTTAATTGTAGTTGAGAGGAACAATAGGGTACTGTTAATGATGAGTGTTGATTTGTCTGTTGCTATAGGCAAGAAATAATTATTTCAGTAAAAAAGATTCAGTTGTGGGAGTTGCCACAGAAAAGTGACACAGAACAACCATTAGTGAATTTGAGCAATTTCAGTGGCACCAGAAACTGGAAAACTATATTATTTATGAAGTGACCGGAAGGTGAGGACGTACAGCAAGTATTTTCTTTCAGAATAGGTCTTTCTTTGCTTCTGAATTCATTTAAAACACTTTCTCAGAGCTTCAATGGCTGGCCTAATAATCTAGTATATATAGGGTACTTATTTGAAAATAGTTCTTTATGAGATAAATTTTATTAATATAGATGCTGGCAAGTCATAAGAATATGAAAGTATAAGTGGTTATTTTTTAACTGAGACGTTATAACAAAAAACAAATGGAAAATAAGCTTTCATATTTAAAGATATGTTATAATCTTCATTAATGTTCTAGTAATCGCCATTGTGAAGTTCCAAAGAAATGTTTTCTACTGTAATAAGAAAAAATGTCTACATTTTATAGGTCAAAAAAGAAAAGATGTACATTTACTTTATTTAAAAAATGCTATAAATGTTCTGAAAATTATTCAGCCACAGGATGGTTTTTCTTTTGGTCTTAAATGGAAGTGCTTTTAGTCTTATCTTGATTTATTCAACCTCAATGCTGCCCTCTTGTGGAAGCTTTCCAAAAATGCATTAACTGAAATTCCATCTCATTCTTTGCCTCAGCATGTGTTGCTTGGTGTCCTCTTTTATAGCTCCTCTATTAAAGTGTGTGCGTGAGTCGTGCGTGCGTGCGTGTGTGTGTGTGTCCAGTTAGGTTTTATATGCTCCTTTAGTGGCATTAGAAAAAGCTGAGTTTGGGTGTGAATCCTTACACCTCCATTTATCATCCACTTGGCAAATTATCTAACCACAGTTCTATGGAGTGAGAATGTTTTATGTGGCATGTGATAGAGCAAAGAATGGACATTTATCTTGTGCCAGCTGTCTTTTCCACTGTCCTTTCTGTACCGACTAGTGATCAGTACTCCCCTCCCCACCCCCATCCTTCTGGCTTCTGTTATTATAAAGAAGTTTACGCTATTTTAATTGCCTCTTACCCATATTCTGTAATTCCTAAAGCCCAAGGTTTGACTTGTACATGTTTGTCTCTCTAGCATTTAACACAGAGTTTATTACATACGGGATTCTTACTAAATGCTTGTTGAATTGTCAAATGAACTAATGATTGAATAAATGATGCCACATTTTAATAAGAATCCTGTAGTTATGTTACAAAGTTTTCTCTGGATACTATGCTTATTGCCAGTGGGTATTGTGTGATATAGTTAGGTTTTACCCATAACCTTCCAGAGATACTTGATTATCAACTTCTTACGTAGTTATTGGTCTTTTCAAGTTTTATTATTATAATTTGTTTACTTTTAGAATTCATTTCCCGTTTAACAAATTGTTGACTTCATATTTTTATAGCAGATTGCAGTCCTTTTATCATTACCAATTTTATGTATGTCCTATTTCTATCCCATGTTTAATTACATTGAATGTTTATTTTAAAAAGCAATGATTTTGATTTCCATCTACAGTAACTGAAAAATATTTTACCTATAGTGCCTCTTCTAGTTTTTTTCTCTCAGTGATTTAATATTCCCATTTTAATCCTTTTGATGAAAACTTTTATTACTCTAAAGTCTGTAGGTTTTATTACTCTAAATTTGCTCCTAATTACAGCTTTGACACATATACTGTTTTTGTTATTATCTAAGTGTTCTACATGTGACTTTTTTCCTTGATGAAAGAGTTGTTTGGAAGAGTATTTTTAAATTATGAAATGTGTGTTTAAAATATAATTTCTAAATTTATTATGTGAGCAGAGAATAATGTATATGTAATTTGTTTTTTGATAACTTTTTCTTTCGATATATACAAGATCAATATTAAACCTATTCCTGTAGGCACTGCAAAAAAGATGAGTCCTCTGTAGGGTATACAGTTCTGTGTGTTTATTGACTGTATTGCATATGTTCAGATCTTTATATTTTTACTTTCAACTGTCATCAGAAATATATTAAAAGTTTTGCATTACTGTTGTGTCTTTGTCATTTTTCCACTGTTATGTTTCAGTGCTGTTATTTGATGCTTCGAAGTTTATAATCTCTTCTTAAGGGACTTTCTTATTCATCCATTAAAAATACTCTTCAATAAATGTTAGTCATTTTATTACTCAAATGGGGCAAGAAAATTTTGATTCTGCTTCCCACCATAAACATGTCATTGAATATACAGATATGAAACGTGAACTCTCTAGCGAACAATATAAGAGAATATCTTCATTATCTTAAGGTGGAAAAATATTTCTTACAGATGACATAGAGTAATGTAAAGTCTTGATCTGGTGCAAGTTGACAAGTTAAAAGTCTGTCATCAAAAGATAGGAATGAAAGTGATAAAAAGAATGAGAGTGACCAGTTGCAGTACATAAGCCTGATGAAGAATTCACCCATTATTATGCTAAGAACTTCTATAAATAAATATGGAAAAGACTCAGTCTAATAGAAATGTAAGAATGATACTTGAACAGGCACTTTACAAGAGGGGAAACTCAGATTGCTAACAATTACGTGAAAAATTTTCTCAACATACCAGAGAAAGTCTAATTCAAACCACAATAAGGTAGTGTTACAACACAATGTAGAATAACTAAATAAAAAAATAGCAACACTGATTAATTAATAAACTGCTACTAATGTAAATTGGGAAAATCATTTTAAAAATTCTGACTGCATCTACTAATGTTCTTTCTGTGTGTATTCCAGCAATTTCAGTAGGCCTTTGTATAGATTCTACTCACCAAAAGGCATACATTCATGTTCAAGGTCCCATTCTTTGTGTTATCCAAAACCTGGAAACAAAAATGTCCATTAATGTAAAGTGGGTAAATTGTGGTATATTGAATTTATTATATACCTGAGAGTAAAACAGTGAAAATGCAAAAACTTACAAGTTCACGCAATAACAAAGATAAATTACACAAGTAATATCCATATAAAGAAACCAGACATAAAAGAATGCATATTGCACATGATTCCATGTATATAAATTTCTAAAGCAGGACAAAACATATGCACTAGAATTTTTTTTGTGGTGGAAGAAGGGGTAGTGTTTGGAATGTAGTATTGAGAATTTTTAGATGTTAGTAATGCTCTGTTAATGTGAGGAATGGCTGAGTACGTTGATGAGATTCTCTGCATGTGTGTTATACTTCAATAAAAAGTTCAAATTACTGGAAACAAAAAAGTGTAAAGATAATATTAAAATAATAGAGATTTAATACAACTTACAATTTTATCACTTTTGAGGATATCAAAAACTAATATCCTCTGCTAATCAGTTTCTTCTATCCAGTCCCAAATTGTTACTGTTCTGACTAGGTGCAGGGCACATTAAAAACAGAATGAGACTTTTCCCCTGAATTCTGACAATTAAATTTGGTCTGACATTCCTGTATATTTTTTGTTTGCTCTTTTTTCTTTTCCTTTATTGAATGTTCACACAGGCTTATCCTTACAAAAAATTTTTATTTTTTATTCAGAATCATAAGTGTTAGCTTTAAATAGGCTTTATTGCTTTTGTTAGCACACTATTTTTGTGTAAGTTTTTTGTTGTTGGATGATTAAACTTAAGTTTCAGTTCTTAAAATTATCCTTACAATTCTTCAAATATATGAATCTGTATTTTCCTAATTGTCATATCAATGTAATTAATTTTTTACTTGCCTCAATTTATGGTAAAGCAATTTCACTTCTCCATTTTTGATGTTTGAGATTCAGATTAAATTTCGTTTAAGTTACTTTTGCATTTTAATCAAGTTAATCATAACACTTTTATATATGGCCACATGTGCAATAATTTAGTACTCAATTCATTAAACCCCCAATAAGTACCATATACTTTTTCAGGCGAATAAAAATATAAATAAAAAAGATAAATTGGATGCCTGAGCTAATCAATTAGCTTTACTTTCAAGGGTTTTTAAAGTTGTCTTTAACTGACCCTTTGACTACCCTATTTTCTGCATACAAGTGACCATCAACATTTGTTTTCTGACATCCCTTTAAATTCTATCATGTTGCCTCAGGTGGCATGTGTGGGTTTGTCTTTGTTTTCACTGAATAATATTTAGTTTGTATATGTACCACATTATTTTGATCCATTCATCTGTTTTGGGTCACTTACGCTGTTTCCAAAGTTTGGCTGTTGTAAATAGTGCTTCAGTATATATGGGAGTGCAGGCTTCCACATATTTTGTTACATTTCTTCATATTGTAAATATGTTTATATTTTGAAGGGTAGTATGAAGGAAGGGTGAAGTGATAGAGAATAGTGGACCATAGTTGTGATTAAGCTAAATTGGTCAGAACAGTGCCATTTAAACAAACTTGAGGAGCACCAGGGGCATAGAACTAATTGAAGAGCAATCCATTCTGAGGATAGCCGATGTTCTGAAGTAAATTTATCTTTTGAGGAACTTTAATTCAATGTTTTTATTGTACTTTTTAGACATTGTACTATGTGTTTAAGATACAGTGTTTAATGAAGTTTCTGCTTTCATGCATTTATACTTTACCTAGAATAAAAAGATCAGCATTCATTTACAGACTGATAAGTGCTGTGGACAAGATAAAATGGGAAAGATGCTAAATGAGAAGAGGGGAACACTTAATATAGAATTGGGAAATTTTTTCTAAGGAGTTGATGTTGATGTTTGAGTTAATGATAATAAAAAATTCAAGGGAACATTGAGGACAGGATGTCTGTTGGGTTGGAGCAAAGATACTGGGAGGGAGAAGACATCTGAGTTTGAATCATTTACCCTTAACATCTATGGTATGGAATCTAGTACAGTGGGAAACTGTAGATTCAATTATTGTAACCCCAAGTTTCCCTAAAACAAAAACCTCATCTAACAACTCAGTCCAGAGTTGGTAGCTGACTCTTTTCCATAAAATTGTTAAGGACCTTGTTTCCTTTATCTTAGTTTTCAATCATCTGATAAATTGTTAACTCTATATGGTCAAATCCACGTTATCACCTGTATATTCATGTTTGTAACTTTGGAAAGAGGGAATGAATGATGAATGATTTCTTTTTTAGTGTAAGTTCCATTAGTCATAATTCAGCCATAATGGTATTCATTACAAAGGGAAGTTTGGAAGGAAGGTCTCTAGACAGTTGTCAGAAAAATCTTGTTAAAATACATGATTTTTTACTGAACAGAAATGTGGACGATAACGGTACAATGATACGTATATAGCAACTTTTTAACTTTTTTTTTTTTTAACAAAACCGCTGATATGTTTTTAAGCAGGGATGTGAACTTTGACATTAAAAAAAGGTGGGAAGGATTTAAATGAATGTAAAAAGTGAATGGTTTATGATTGCCTAGACCAGAAACAAGAGCCAGCAGAAGAGATTGAGGAGTGGTTAGTAAAATAGGAAAAAATTAGGACAATGAAAGGTTATAGTATTATTTTGTTTGTTATTTTTGTTGAATGTGTCTAAATATTTAAGTTATGTGGGATCAAAGATTTTGGTGATTAGATTTCACAGTATTCTAGGTCCAAGGGAGAGCTGGACAAGGAGATAATTGAGTAGATTAATATGGTCAGAATCCACACAGTAGAAGGCTGAAGGATAACTGCAAAAGTGTAAATTTGTAAAATTATTTATGAAAGCCAATTGACTTTAGTTCATGAATACTCCCATGACTCTATTCTTCTATGCCCAGGTATATGTAATCATGATAGTCTTGTACATGTACATATGGAGACATGCTGAAGGGTGTTTTTTAGCAGTATGGTTCATATAAGCAGTTGCCTAAGCATGAGAAATAAATTGTTGCATATATGTAAAATAGAATACTAGTCCACAGCAAGAAATAATGGTCTATAGCCACATGCATTAGTATAATGAATCCAAGAACATAGTATTGATCAAAACAAGCAATTCACAAAGAATATGTACTATTTGATTTCATCTACATAAATTTCAAAAATAGCTAAAATTACATGTAATAAATATTATTAAATATCCTAAAGGAATAACAAACACGAAATTTGTAGAGACACAATATGAAGTTTTAAATATGTTGTTGGTGTTTCAATTCTTAAACTGGGTAGTGAACTTAGCTGTTCATTTACAAAAGTAATTTTCTTCAAAAGAAGTTTATATTAATATACCACAGTTTATTTTCAACTTCATTAAAAAAATTCTCTGAACAAGGGGAAAGTGAATGAGTTAAAGATAGGGAGAAAATGAACATAGACAATACTCTAGGCAACTTTACTTTGATGCAAATAAAAAGTGAGATTAATGATTGATAAGATAAACTTCGGGGCCAGGAAGAGTGATAAAATACTGATAAGATAAAGCTAGAAAGAATAATAGATACTGAGATTTTTTTAAAGAGTATTATTATTATTATTATTATTATTATTATTATTATTTTGAGACTAGGTCTTGCTATTTTTGTTGAACCGAAGGCTCTTGTTGCCCAGGGGCCCATAGACTCAAGCAATCCCCAACCTCAGCTTCCCAGGTAGCTGGGATTACAGGTGCGTGCCACCACACACAGCTATTTTTTTTTGGAACTAGGTTTCACTACGAGCCCCAGGTGGGACTCAAACTGCAATCCCTAGCCCTGGCCGCTTCATAGGCTGAAGCTTACAGGCACAAGCCACCGTGCCTGGCCTAAGGAGTATTATTTTTTAAGTGATGCATATAGTGGGAATGTATGTGTGAGGAGACGTAGAAGAGAAGATTGATTTAAGATGCTCAAGGAACCAGCTGACCAAGTGAATGCTGAAGGTACCGGAATGATGACAAGAGTAGAATGGAGAGAACTTTGAGGTAGGTGGGAGATCTGCAGAGACTGTTAAGACAGAGGATGATTCCAATGAAGAAGAGTAGTTCTTACTGGAATTTGTATGAAGTAGGAGGAAGAAAAAATAGTGGGTTGGGTGTGGGAGTGGGGAGCACTTGAGAAAAATGACTAGAATAAAAAGAAAAATTCAAAACCACCACTTGGAATTAATTCATGAATTCTTAGGACTGCTGCATTTTAATGAAGTCAAGAAAGTCAAGGAAACATTCAGCAACTAGACTGAGGATATAGATGAGAGCTCTGATCTTAGAGCAGAAGTTCCATAAGGCATGTGCAATAGGTACATTTGAGAACTTAGATTTAAGGATTGCCTGGGTGGCAGGCAGTGAGGAACAAAAGGGGGAGGACGGGAGTGCTAACTTGTAGGGGTGTATCAATCATCCATGTGCTCAAAAGAAGAATCCAAATGTTTTTCTTTAAATTTCAATTCCTATTACTAGGCCACTGAACCATGGTGTTCTTTCTGAGTTATTGTGACTTATTTAAGACAGATTTTTCCTTTTCTTTAAGCAGTGTTTTAGTATTTACGTAGGGGCTTATCTACCTGTTAATCCTTTCTTGGCCAGTTAATGACTTTATTGACTAAAAGAGCTTTGTCCCTAAAATTCTATAGATTTGTTTCACTGATTGCAGCCCTTAAATTGATTGATAAAGTTTTTAGCAATTAAGATTTGCATTCTTAATTAGATACTTGACATCTTAATAATATAATCATGGAAATAATATCAGTTGGCAGTATTTATAAATAAGGACAGTGTAACTAAATAGAAGGGAAATTGTATATTTCGTGTACATTAATTATTTTAAAGTTATTGCATTACTTGTTTTAGGCTATCATATATATCTGTGTGAACTTTATGCATTTTCATATTGTAAAGATTGCTGGTTTTTTGTTTCTTTTGAAAAAAATGTGTTGATATTTTTACATATAGGTACAGAGTTGATTATATCTTTTAGAAGATTCTGCTGAAAGAAGTTGGATGTTAAGCCTACTGCTAAAAAAATACCATTTCATTTGTTACTTGTTTTTAATTGTTAGCGTTGCATCAGTTTTTAAGTTATTTTAGTTGCAAGTGGAGATATGAAAGTATTTAAAAGTAGCATGTATTTTTGTCAGGATAACCTAAGAAAAATTTAAAATTTTAAGTGATTTCACTATATATTTCCTTCAGAACTGCTGCTGTGGTACAGTTTGGTGATTTGCAAATCTGCATGATTTTACATAACTGTAAAGGAAGGAAGACTGGAGGGAACTTGGCAGGAAAAGATGGAATAAAATGAATCATTACAAAGGATATTTTCAAAATCTAATCACTTAAACTATTTTAGTGAACAATAACAGAAAGACTTATTATGTAAACTAGTGTATGTTTCTGTGCAGAAATGGTAATGAATTGTATTTCCTGCTTTACAAATCATTATCCTTTAAAGCTGTAGTCTTTGGAGGACTGAAAATCTAATCTTAATCATGTAAAAACCATTGAAGTAAAAGCTTGAGAGTGTTTCAGTATAGTAATTTTCCTTAGAATTACAGATTTCATAATCCTTAAATTCTACAAATTTATGACCTCAAAAATAATGATCTCATCTATATTTGTTACGGAATTTATTATTACCAGCATCTTAAGAATAGTTAGGAATTCTATATTCTTTCATGTTTGTGGCAACATGGAAAAGTTTAGAAACATTTTGAGTCAGTAATAACTTTTGCTTTTTTTGGAAAGGTGTGCGTAGTATGAAAAAGTTTGTTGGACTCCAATATTATTTTGAAAATTGTTAGTTTTTATATGTATATAATATATGTATATAATATCTTAGAGCAGTGGGTCTCAGTTTTAATGTGTGTAAGAATTATTTGAAAGTTTGTTAAATTGAAGATATTATCAGCCTTATTCGCAGGGAATTTGTCATGTTTTATGAAACATGCTTAAACCACCTCAACGATAAAATAATCAAAAATTTGGAGGTAGTAATTTGTGGAGCAGAAAATTTAAATGTATAGAAGTGATTACTATTTCTGTGTAGAAGCTTGACAGGTGAGTTGTGGAAAATCATGTTGACATGTGGAAAATCATGTTAGGGCCAGGGATGTTTATCTTTTGATTTAATATATTTACTGTTTTAATATACCAGAACAGTTTCAGTGAGATTCAATATGATAAAATGAATTTGGGATATTTTAAAAGTAAAATTGGGAGGATTTGTAAACTAGTTGTAATTGCTCTAAAGTTAGAAGACTTAAGAATGACTGAAGAGTTAATGAAGATCATAACCTAGTGAAATCTGTCTTCTATAATTCATGCCATATTGGGATAAAGAGCTTCTAAACCTATTTTCAGGCTTTATACATTTTGTTCTTCAATTTTAATGAGGTGTAAATGGCAATATAAAATATTTAAAGTCCACATTGTGATGATGTGATAAGTATCATAAAGAATTCTCCCCATTCCATTATTTTTTATAATTAATTTTATTTTTTAATTGATTGTACATATATATTTTTTTCAGCATTATTTTTTAAAAAATCATCTCAGTTTGTAAGTACTACCTCTCTGGATGTTTCTTTCACATCTGTGTAACTAAAGTATTGGGATTGGCATCAAAAAACCTTTCTATAATTTAGTAGTTTTATTTTAGGATTTGAAAACAAATAACAGAGATATGGTCAAATATTTATGTATAAAATATTTATATTATTGCTATCTTAAACAATAAAAGGTGAGCAGTGACCTAAATGGTCTAAAATAGGAATTGATTAAATTATAGTTTATCTGTTTGCTTGATGGGCAAGTTAGTGAAAGATTGTAATTGTTTTTTTATTTTTTTTATTGAAGAGAGTTATCAGTGATTCCATGGTTTAAATACTGAACTTTATTTCTTACTCTACAGGAAATATTTCAGGTTATCTGGAAGTTCTATACCAGGTGGTCATTCCAGGTCATTCATAGGTTCATTCCATTTAATTCCTCTGTCATCTTGGGCATTACTGGTTTTAGCATGCTTGCTGGCTTTTTGAAACTATTCTTTTTGAGGTTACCAGTGATGTAAAATTGTTGTTAACAATGGGTTATTTTTTAGCCCTCAATCACTTCTGCCATTTGAAGGTGCTGATCACTTGATCACAACTTTTTTCTTCACAGACTTTTTCCCATTTCTATCCTAAGTATTTGTACTTTGCATCTTTTTCACATTCATTCCATTGCTACCTATGAAGGTTGGTGTTCTCCAGTATTTTATCTTTGGTCCATTCCTTTATATGTTTACTCAGGATGATCTTATCCTGCTCCTAGTCTACTATGTGATTTCTCCTAAGTCTGCATTTCTTGCTTGAAAACCTTTTGAGTACCAAGAACTGTTCATACAACAATTTAAAAAAATTTTTTTTGCAGGAAATTCAAATTTAAGATATCCCAGAGTGACTTACTTGCTTTCCCAGACTAACTCTCCCACTGCACTGCCTTCTGTGGCCTCCTAGATCAGGAACCAGAAAGTCAACCTCAGCAATTTTTTCTCCTTCCTCCAGTGATGCCCTAGCATTTTGTTTAATATGACTATCATTTGCTCTTTCATATATTCATTGTCACAATCTCAGTTCAGATTAAGATGATTTAAGGGCTTCCTTTTGGATCTAGGTAAGATTCAGGTGACCTTCTGTTTCTATTCATTGACTATAGTTCAGTGATTTTTCTTCTACTGGTATTTGGTAGGGAGCAACTGTCTGATTTCAGTTGTATTATGTCTGGCACAGTGCCAAATGCAATTTATTTAATAGTTGAATAATTTAATTATACTAATAATATAAATGAGTGCTTGTGGCAAATTAAGATTTGTAATTATATTAGGTGATTATTACTATAATATTCAAATAATCCTGGGAGAAAATGAAATACTATTTAGTATAGGCAAGAAAAAAGTGCTTGACTAAACTAAATGGTGTTGGCATTTTTATTTTTGTGTTTATCTTAATATAGTCTGTGTCAGAGAAAGCAAAATGTTTGTTGCAAGTGATATAGTACTATATGGGGAAAATAAGAACAAATAGTTCCCCAATGTAAGTTAGTTTAAATTTGACTAGTCTCTTCTAGGCTCTGCCAGTGCTAAACATGATAGAAAACCATAGACTATCAACTATGACAGTTCTGGCTAGCTAAACTATATTCCTCCTAAATATTTCCCTGTCTTCCAGTTTTCTTCTCTAATTGGCAGTAAGAGTGCTGGCTTCTGTTGTCTGGTGATCCATCATTTCTTTCTCATCATTTCTTTAACTCTTGCATATTTCTTCCCTATATGAATTCACCAAATTCTAGTGTCTTCTGAATTTCTGGTGAGAAACTTTCTTATTTCTTCTTAGCTCATTGTGTGAGTTAGCTCTGATTTTCCTGCCTGGAGAAGGGTGTTTGAGCATAGTCAGTTAGTTTTTTGCAAAGAAAATACTGTGCTAGATGGCATATGTAGCATAAGGAAGGAATTCTGCTCCAAATTTCAACTTGTTAGTAATTTTCTTCTTTCTGCCAGCTAACATTTATATGTGCAAGTATTGTTTCATATACTTTATGCTTTTATTCACTTAATTTTGATAAAACTCTTAAGTTAGAGATTGTATTTCATAGGTGAGGCAGTTGGGCCCAGAGTGGCTAAATTTGACCAGTGTTGAATGACTAGTAAGTCGAAGAGCTGGGATTAAATGTGAACTGATGCTTCCAGATACCCTGTGTGTGTTACCCCCATACTTTACTGACTCTTTGAAGAGGAGATAATACAGGTACACATATAACTATAACACAAATACAAAGACACGTTCTTTAAGTGACATTAAGCTACATGATTGCATGCGAAACATTCCAATCACTATAGCAAAAAAGGAATATGGAACTGCCATAAATTAGTTCTGTGACTTTGGGTAAGTCAACATTACTTTTAGAACTGGATGTCTTCAGAGTTCCAAGGTCTCTTTCAAAAATTCTTGGAAATCTCAGTTTTTGTTTTTGTTAACTAGTACTTGTAATTTCCTGTTTCTGTACCTACTTAGCTTAAGTCATATCTCTTGCAAATGTCAACTTTTCATTGAAGTTGCACAGATGAGTTAGTGACAGTGAAAATTACATATATATGATATTATAAAGGCATTATCTTGTGTTTTACTTTTGGATTTTGATTTCTATAGGATAAGCCAGGTTTTATTTTTTTTTTTTTATGTAAGTAATTCATAATTGGTATTGGTCAATGAATTTAACTGGTCAGTAAAATCTATATTGTATATTTATGAAATAGCTGTCTTTGTGCTAGACCCTGTGAAATCTAGGTATTTAGTATGCAGAAATCTAATAGAAATGTTGACTGTATACTTCTTTAAGACCTAGACTTTAAAATTTGTTCACTTTTTTGAAAAGACAAAATGACAACATTAAAAAAAAAACTATGAGAGAATAGAGGCAAGCACATAATGGTTTAAAAAAATTTTAAATTTACTTATGCTCCACAGTAATAAACATAGCTCATTACACATATAATTAAAGCAAAACTTTCATAAAATAATACTTCTCCTTATTACATGCACTACACTTCAATATTTAGTTTTTACATTACTTTTATGAAAAAATGGTTTCAGTCTATCAAATTGCATAATACTGAACATCTAAAAAGAACTTGTAGCAATCATCAACAGAAATATCCATTAAAAGGTTTTAATCTATAGACTGAAAATCCTATTACAGTACCTTTTACTGAAAGTGTAAAAGGTAATGTTATATATGTCACAGTTTTTCTAATTCTTTTATATTATTTCTTTAATTGAGTCAGCACTTATATTTTTATAAATTAGGGTTTTTATAAGTTATCACAATGGCAGACATTCGATTCTTCTTTTCTTTGGGGTTAAGTTTATGTACTTATTTGATTCTTATTCAAGAGTTCTTGAAGTATTAGATTGTACCATTGTTAAATAAACTTTACACTAAGAACCATATGGTGTTATAATTTATCTAAATTATTACTTATTAGTCTTCTCTGAAAGAAAGGATACCAGTGGTTAAAGATTTAATTTATATGTAAATAAAACTGTAAGGAAATAAACCTTATATACAAAGTTTGAAAGCAATGAAGGATTTTTATTGTTAATATTAAGGGAAAGATAGAATCTTTTTCATAAAAAAGGTCGTTGGTTATTGAGAGAGAAGATCAGCAAACTTGAATGAATATGGAGAACTTCAAAGGGTTACAGAAAAGGAATTTTCAGTTTGATGAAGTTGGCTAAGATTTAAAGAATTTTTTTTGTTTGTTTTTCCTATGTCCCATATATTAGTGAAACCATTTGGTTTCTGTCTTTTTCTTTCTGACTTGTTTCTGCTAATATGATTTCTTCTAGGTACATCCATGCTATCATAAATTCATCAAGTATCTCATTTTTAATTGATGAATAATATTCCATTGTGTATATATACCACATTTTTTTCATTCAATTTTCTCTTTTGGGACATTTGGATTGTTTCCTTGTCCTTGCAACTATAAATAGTGCTACAGTAAACATTTGAGCACAGGTCTTCCTTTGTATAAATAGTGAGATCTTCTTTGGAAGTGGTCAGGGAGGGGAAGTGGTGGGTGACCCCCAGGGATTACAATGATGTGGGGGAAAAAAAAATATATATATATAAATTATCTTTAAAAATAATTTTTTATTACTATTGTTTTTTTTAATGAATGCAATAATGTATTCATGCAGAACTGAGTGTAGTTTTCTCTGCATTTTAATGGCGTTTCCTACAAGAAAAAAACTAAAATTAACAAACGGACAGCAGAACTACAGCATTCAGCAAGGAAGAGGGAGGGAGGGAAGGTGAAATCGGGAGGGATGAGCACAAGAGGTCAAGATGATGGTTCATGGGTGACATGGTGGTGGTAGAACCTAGGGGTATATAACAATGTAAACATATGTATAATCAATAAAAAAATAAAAACTAATGAAGTTTCCTGAGCTGTTAGTCTGTACTTAATGAGACACAGAAGAATTTTCTTTGTTTTTAGTAATCTACGTATTAAAATAGACAAAATATTATCAAAATATAATCAAAATAGCTTACTATGCTTTATGTTGTCTTAGGTTCATTTATGAGAACCTATGAATTTCATAGTGATCTATGAATCTGTTTAATCAAGTGTGCCAATTTTTGATACATCTGAGAATCTTCTTGAATTAAATCCTAAATAAAAACTAGTCTGATAACTTGTTTACAAGGTTCCAATTTTGCAGATGGAAAAGGAAAGTCATTTTCTGGCAAGTCCATGAACCTTATGGTATTTAGAAGTCTTGAGAATACAATTCATCCAAATCTATAGATATAACAGGTTGTAGTGGATGGTGAGTGCTTGGTAGCTATTCTGAGCCTAAAGAGGGTTGTAAAAACTTAAGATTCTTTATGAAAAATTACAGCAAATCAACCTCAAAAACCCTGAAAGATCAATTACTCTTCTCTTTACATTTCTAAATAATCAGGACAAACTTAATGAGACCAGCATTATTTTGTAAACAAGAATAAAAAGGGAGATTGGCTGAAGGGAGAAATTTTATGTTTCAGTGGAAAATTGTAGTGCATCTTTGTGGCTTATTAAATTCTAGTCCTGTTCACTGCCTTATACATTTTGTCATTTCTTTTATTTTCTTCCAATATTATTCTCCAAAGAATTATTCCCAATTTTCTTCCCTATTGATTTAACATCACTGAGAACTAAAACTGCCCCATTCCGTAAGCTCTGAAAGCTGAAATGACCTGCAAGCTGAATGACCTGATATAAACTTTAAAGAAATCACTACACATCATGTGTGGACAACCTTTGTGTCTGTAACTGTGTGGACCATTCAGAAAGTTCCCTGGAACACCTGATGACATCATCAAGGGCATTCAAACTAATAAAGATGCTTTGAGCTCAGTATTTAAAAAAAAATTCTCAACTCTCTTCCATCTGGACTCAGAAACTGAGATTATATTAATCTTTTTTTTTATTTACGTAGAAGTTTTCCTCATTAAATGCCAGACAGCCTGAATCATTTAACACATATCCTCTACTACTATGTCTCAGTTGATGGTTCAGCTGGTCTTAATGAACAGAAATAACCTAATGAGAAAAGTACTCCTATTGTTCAAAGGAAATAGTAAATTCTTCTTTCCTTGAATAACAGAAGGGACTGACAAAGACCTCCTTCATTAAATTTTTGTCATGTTCCTCTAAGTTATTGTCTTGACTATGCTGTGTGCTTTCCATACCTGAATAGTAAAGTGTTAATTAGAATCCTGTTAAGGCATTTTAGAGACTCCCCCATCCTTGATTTCTGATCAAGTTCAACAAACCAGCTGCTATCTGATCAACCTGACTTATCTTAAGCAAGAATATTGTTTTCTATTTATCCAAAATCTTCCCTCACCTCCAGTGTTTTCCTTAGTAATTTTGTATCCACCAGGCCTACTCTGCTCCTTGACTTTAAATTCCCATTGTCCTTGCTGTTTTGGAAACTGGCCATGGTTTTATGCCGTGATTTTCCGTCCCTTATTCCAATAGTTCCTGTAAAAAACCTGTTTGACTCCTTTTTTTTTTTCTGCTCAACAATATAAATAGTATATAATCTTGAAAAATAATACGATTTATGCACACTGGCAGGTATTTCAACTAGAAGTTGGATAAGGTCAGTTATGCACAGTGTATGAACCTGTGCTTTTATACATATCTTGTCCATGAGGGTGCAATGTAAACTTTTTCCCCAGTTATTGAAAACTCATTATTTGGGGGAAAGAATTGAGATCAGTACTGATAGAACATTGCTCTGTGAAAAGAAAAGAAGTATTTTGCTAGTCAAACAAAAGAAGTGGCCTTTAGCAGTAACTTACATTATTACATTTACAGAAAATAGTTGATAGTCAAAAAATTATGCCTCTTTTTTGTTTTGTTTATTTTTTCTTCAGTGTTTGGAATTTTATCTTTATCTTTTCAGTACTTAAAGCAGTGGAAGGTTTTTGTTATTTTTTTATTCATTTAAAAAATTAAGTATACCAATGTTTTATTCCTTCTTAATTTATGATGGTATAGGATTTCTCTCCTCAGGTGTCACTATAGATCTCCATCCTCCAAAGCACTCACAACCCTTTATCATATTCCACTGTGCTTTCTCCACATTTCACCTTGTTCTCATTCTTCCTTCTTTCCCCCTCCCTCTCTAGGATGTCTCAGATCTATTGTCAGCTTTCAAGGGATGGTTTAAAGTTTGTCTTTGTGTGATCCTTTCTTTGGTTTCTTTGTATTTTGCATATGAGTATTTATCTTTCTCCTCCTGTTTACATAATCCTTTGCAGGTCTACCCTGCTTGCTGCAAATGGCATGACTTTATCTTTTTTTGATCACTCAGTAATACTCCATTTTGAATATACAGTACATCTTGATCCACTGTTTTTGGGTATCTAGGTTGTTTCCATATCTTGACTACTGTAAATATTGCTGCGATAAACATAAGAGTGCAAAAAAAATTTTAACAAAAACAAGTGAAATAAATATAAGAGGGCAGATTTCCTTTTGAATTAGTGTTTTTGTGTTCTTTGGGTAGGTACTTAGGATTGCAATGCTGAATTGTATGGCAGGTCCATTTTTAGTGTTTTGAAGAACCATACTACTTTCCTTATAGAAAATATGTCATTTGGTTGCAGTTTATTATTGAAGAAAATAATGATTATTAATTCTATTGAACTATAGTTTTTTAGTACAAGTGAGAATTGAGTGTACATACAAGTTTGGTTGTTAAGGAAAATAGATGATCTTGTGAATTTTTAAAATAACAGATTAAAAAATTCTTCTATATACTGTTAATTCTAGTGAGACCATTTTAAGTAAGTTTTTAAATGGCATTCACAGCATTATTCTTATTCAATATATGAATTGCATGTATCTTTATAAATTTCACATCATTGTTCAATATATGAATTGCATGCATCTCCCTTTCTCCTTCCCTCCCTCCCTCCCTCCCTCCCTCCCTCC